>PVJH01009208.1:0-80519 GCA_004026705.1 Nesogale talazaci | reverse complement strand
ACCCCTGGCAAATTAGAAGGGCTACAGAAAGACGAGGAAACCATGAAATGAGATGAGCAGACATTGTGCCAGCACCCCTGAGCTCAAGTACAAGACCCAAAGTCAGGAGGTCGGAGGGACCAGCAGTGTCTTGTTCTGTGAGACTTCGGGTCCCTGGGAGTTGAAAGGGACTTCATATCCCTTACCAACAACCCCTCGAATAACCACTCTATGTAGAGAGGTGATTGTTTCAAGTGGTCTTAGCCAATGGCAGCGTTTGCCAGGAAGTTGGCCGACAGAAGTTGGTGCATGTTCTTTCTGTTCCTCAGAAATAACCTCCAAGCCTTGGAGTTCCTTAGTGAGTGAAGCGGTCTGGTAGGAACTCCAGACCACACCCACCTCATACTGCATCTCCCTGCTGTCAAAAGGATTCTGACTCAGCCGTCCCAGAGCGCACAGTCGTGCTGCTCCTGTGAGTTGTGGAGACTTAAAGCCGTGGCAGTGTTTGACGGCGTGGATCATCACAAACTGTGGATAGTCTTGAGGAGAATGGGAATGCCAGAAGGCCTCATGGGGCTTCCTCAGAACCTGTACATGGACAGCGGAACAAGGGAATAGGACCTGGTTTAAAATCAGCAAAGGTGTATGCTAGAGGTGCATCCTCTGGCTCTTCTCATTCAATCTGCTTACTGAGCAAATCATCAGAGAAGCTGGAGTATATAAAGAAGAATGCTGCATCAGGATCTAAGTAAGATTCATGAACAGTCTGTGATATGTAGATGACCTGTGTGAGTCCAGGTAAACTAGAGAGACAAATACAAGGACATGCACATAGATATAAGGAGAAGGTTTATATACTAGAAGAATAGGACATTAAGAAAACATCTCAACCCAGTCCAGTCCAAAGTCATAAGTCTGATATTAGCCCATATGCCTGATACCAGTCTATAACGTCTCCTTCCAACTTGTGAAGTCACAGGCCAGTGGGTGCAGAGTCCTGGCGCTGGCAGGGGTCTCCCCATGGCTCCTCACTTCCAGGGCTCAGGGTCCATCAACAGCATCCAGTGGTAATAGAGGCAACTCAGCGCTGGCAGGGGTCTCCACGTGGCTTCTCTAGCTTCAGAGGTCTGGTTCCATCAGGGTAAGACTGTCTGGCTTCTCCTCCAGCTCCTTCAGCTCCTCGGACGCTGCCATCCTGTCTTGTCTGTGATTCATCATCTCTGAGACTAACTCCCAACAACTGGGGAAGATAACTTCTCATCTTCATGAGGGAAATATCGCGAGATTTCCCAGACGTATCAGGAGAAAGCCATGCCCACACAGAGGCCTCATTGGCTACACAATGGCTATCTCCAGATGAACAGGCTAGACTCCACCCCTGCATCTCAATCATGAAATTAACATAAGCTCATGACCGCCACATGACCCAACCTTGTTTGCTGGAGGTGAGGAGGGCTTGAAGCCCTTGCTGCTGGAGATCCAGGCCTGCAGCCTTCAGTATGGAGTACTGACTCAGGGTCAAGAAGTCCAACACCATCACCCCTGGACCCAGAGGTACCGTGAGAAGTGGAGATAAAATAGACGTTGTTGAGGACTTCATCTTGCTGGCAGCCACAGTCAATACTCCTGGAGGCAGCAGTCAAGAGTGCAATCAATGGATGCATTGCATTGGGTCCATCTGAGGCACAAGGCCTCTTTTAAGTGTTGAGAAACCGAGGATGGTACTTTGAAGTTCAAGGTACTCCTAGTCCCGAGGCATGGTATGTTCGGTGGTTTCATTTGCATGTGAACGTTGGACCTTAAAAAAGACCAGAAAAGGGGTTAGTACCTTTGAATGGCTGGTGCTAGCAAAGAATATGAGAAGTATAAAGGACTGCCAAAAGAACCAACCAATCTGCATTTGGCCAGAAGTATGGCCAGAGTGCTCCTTAAGGACCATGAGGGTGAGACACATCTCATGTACTTTGGACACGTTGTCAGGAGAGAGCAGTCCCTGGAGAAGGACATCATGCTTGGTAAAATAGATGGGTAGCACAAAAGAGGAAGCCCTGGTCAAGACAGGCGGGCACAAGATTAGTGGACATTACAGCAGCCAGTTCCAACAAGATGACAAAGTCCCCGTGAAGTGTATTAGGGCTTAAATTCTCAGCCCCTGGTTTGCAGAAGGCTGTGGATGACAGTGAAAAGGCAAAATCCATTTGCAACTTCCTCAGTGTGACAGGGACCCAGAATAGAGATAATGAGGGGTTGTCTTCTCCTAATGCCTGCCCTGGAACGATGGCACGTGACTCAGGTGCACCGTAACTCGGTCAATAAGGTCGGCCAATAGCTTCCAGCCATGCAGGAGGAAGGCAAAGAAAGAGCCCCGAGAGACAGTGGTTCTGTTGGCCTCTGGGGATTTCCTCCGCTTGGCTCTGCAGGCTGGTTCCTTGATCCTGTTCCTATATTTTCAGTTACAAATATTCCTATGGCCCCATCATGCCTTGCACGCTTTCCAGAGAGAGAGAGAGAGCATGCACTTTTGAGACTGTATTACCTGAAACTCCCCATTCCCCCATAAAGTTACTAGGGTCGACAAAAAAAGTTTCTGCAGCATGGATTCAACCACCTCAGAAGCCTAACATGTGGACTAAGCCTCCCCTGAATTCCTCTTAAGGATCCCTGGGGGCTTAGTGGCTACATGTTAGACTGCTAACTAGCTGGCTATCCTCAGTTCACAAACACCAGCCGCTGCTCAGAAGAAAGATGGAGCTTGTTGCTGTGGTCAAGAGTGGCAGTCTCAGATCCTCACAGGGGCAGTTCTACCCTGTCATAGAGGGACGTTGTGGGTCAGCATTGACCTGGTGGCAGGGAGCTCTTGGAAATTCCTTCAGACCATCCACCAGGGTTGTGAATCGCCTTGCCCTCTGCCAGGGTGCATTGGCAGGTGGGTGGAGTGCACTCCTCTAGTGTCAGGTCAGGGAGGGGAAGTCTCCCTTAGGGGCTTCCTTAGAGGCGTCCTGGTGGAGATCACTTCATTAGGGTCCCCTAAACCAAGGTCATGCTCTACTAAGGCAGCTATCCTCTGAGTGCCTTGGTCAGAAGGCCCTGGACCATTCTTGTCAGCTGTGCTGTGGACCATCCTGCCAGTGTCCCTGTCATGGTCTGTGCCTACTGCTTTAGTCCCACCTGCAACTCTGATGTGTCAACCTGATGTGTCAACTTCTGTGACAGCCTCCTTTGTCCTCCCATGTCCACAGTGGCCTCCAGTTCTCTGTGAACCCTTGGGTGTCAGTCGGACTCATGCTAGTGGTCTGGTCTCCCTCATCTGGGCATGTGTCTGTGTGTTTGTCTTGTCTTTGTCCTGTTTCAGATGCAATCAGTGTCCTCCTATCTGCGATCCAAGGTTTCTTTTATACCCTAAAATGCAAGCCAACCACCACCCGCACAAGAGTTGGCTCAGCACAGTCAGACCTTAGTCCATGCTTGCAAGTTTCCCTAGTTTTTCCCTTCCTTCCAACTCAGAACCAACCAATGAGAGTCAGTCACACTCTTCAAGTCAAGAATACATGATTTCTAGTTAGCTCCCCTCCTGCTTGCCCCTGCCAACTCTCTCTGATCAGAGCATTTCTCTGTCTCCCCTGTTCACATACATGCTTCCCCATGCCTCTGCCAACTTTGTAAGTTCTCCTGTGTGACTCTCATCGTAGCCTCTGCTCGATCTAAAAGGAGTAACCTTCATTTATTTCCCCACAAGCCAGAAACTCACTGTAACAGTCACCTAATCTGGTGTCAATTTGAGGATGAAGATTGTAGGGGTGGAGTCTATCCTGTCAATCTGGAGATAGCCAATGAGACTTCTGTGTGGGTGAATTCTTCTCTGAGAATTCTGAGAGATGTGGTAATTCCTTCTTGGAGGCAGAGATACTATCTCTCTTAGTGTACTCCCTGGGAGACGTTGCAGCTGACAAGACACACAGCAGCATGCTGATAGACCCTGAGTCCTGGAAACTGGAGGAGTCATGGAGAGACCCCTGCCAGCACTGAGATGCTTCTACTGGATACACAAGACTCTGCACCCACTGGCATGTGATTGCCCTGGTGTCATTGCATGTGCTTTGTGAGCCTGAAGAGGATTTATGGATTGGTATCAGACATATGGGCTAATATTGAACTTATGACCTTGAACTGGGCTGGCATGCTTACTTAATGTACAATTATCCTTTGCATAAAACTCTCTTTCATACACATACATGTGCCTATGGATTTGTTTCTCAAGTCTACATGGACTAACATACTCACTGAGCTGAAAATCTAAGGTCAGGGTAGGGTTTTCCCTATGCATATCCATTTAGGACAATGAAAACCTTCATTTCGTGTCACCTTCTGAATAGGGGGGAAAAAAAAGAGCAGCAGGAGGATGAGTGAAAGAAAGCAAAATTCACTGTAAAATGAAGTAAGCACCACCTGTCAGAAGAGGCGATGTCAGGGCCAAGAACTGCTCCTTTGCTTGTGCACTTGAGATGTGAGGGGCTAACCTAAAAGGTCTCATTTATTTTGGGAGGGTCACAGTGTTGGTCTTGAACTGCTAACCTTCCGATGTGTTGCCCACGATGCCACCAGGGTTCCGCCTGCAAATGACGCTCTGACAAAGACCAGGAAACGAAGAGCCCCTCTCACCAACACATTGGTAGGTGAATACATTTGTACATCTGTGTGAATTGAGCTCCGAGTGGTTCTAGAAACAGAACGAAGCTTTGTCCAGCTCTTAGGCCAGGTTTTGATGGTTGAGATCATACTACCTATGGAAAGAAATCAAATGTGAAGAGTCAGCATTAGGTGAAGGACTTGGTCAGGGTGTCATTAAAAGTCACAGCCGTGCTGTGTGTTACAGTGACACAGAGTTCTCTTTCCAGGTTCTGGCATTAAGTCCAAAACACAGATGAGAAATTCTTCCTTTTATTATCCGTTGTGGCAGTCACCGAATCTGCTGTCAACTTGAAGATTAGGAGTCTAGGGGTGGAGTCTAGCCTGTCAATCTGGAGATAGCCAATGACTCCTCTGTGTGGGCGTGACCTTCTCCTGAGAATTCTGGGAAATCCAGTGCTTCCTTCTTGGAGGCAGGAGCCTCCAGTGTCTTGGTTCCCTCCCTTGGAGACACTCAACTGACAAGGCTATCTCTCTGAGGTACATCCCTTGAGGAGAAGCCACAAGAACTGACTCTGATGTTGCCAAAACCTGGACCTAGAGAAGTCACGTGGAGACTCCCACCAGCACTGAGATGCTTACTGTGCCCCTGGATTCAAAGACTTTCTACCCACTGGCTTGTGGTCATTCTGCATTTGGCATCATTGTATGCATCTTGTGGGTCTGAAGAGGACTTTATAGACTGACCCTGGACGTCTGGGCTAATATCGGACTTAGGGACTTGTTCTGGACTGGGCTGGGATATTTTTCTCGGTGTTCAATTGCTCTTGTATATAGATCTCTTTCTTATATACATATGCATGTTTATGAGTTTGTTCCTCTAGTCTACCCAGACTAACACATGGATCCAAAGGGAAGAGACCTGGTTGGTATCTAATAGATGAGTGCGAGATGTGACTGGGGCATGAGACCCCGAGAGAGCACCAATGGGTCGCACTCCACTACTAAACCAAAAGTCGCTGAAGCCCTGCTAGCATGGTATGGCTATGCCTTGGCCTTCTGACTACAAAGCCAACAGTTTGGACCACCAGCCTTTCCATGGGTGAGAGGTGAGGTTTCTACTTCTGTAAAACTCTTGTCTCCATTCATGGTAATTCTCGATTCTAGTCTCAATTCTAGGGGCAATTCTAGCCTGTCCTGTAGGGTTGCCATAGGCTGGAATTGACGCAATTGCTGGGAGTATGGGAGGGCCTGGACCCATAGATCTGATTTCCCATAAAGTTTACAGCCCAGAAAACCCAATGGAGTTCATTGGGTCCTGCTCTGTCATGCTTGGGTCCCTGTGAGTGAGAAATGACTAAAGAGGAATGGGTATCCATGTCTTCACATCAAGCAGAGCATCTCTGGGGCACTCAGATGCAAGCTCATGGTTTCCAGGAGGGCCATAAAGGGATGGTGAATGATAGGCAAGGGAGCTATTCACAGATGGTGAGTGTGAGAGTCGGTTCAGTGATGTCAAATGGATGCAAAGCCGAGGGTGGGGCATTCAAGATGAATGTCCAATCATGCATGAGTATGTGTCTCATCAAGGCTTCTTGCCTTCCACATTGAACGTTACCTGCACTGTATTACCTAACGTCTTCCACTCTTACTGTGTTCGACTCAGTAGAGAAAAAAAATCCCAAGACACTCGCATGTGTATGAGAGTTTATAGCAGCGTCATGGTATTAATAAAACATCCCGGCTCAGTCCAGATCAAGTCCATACATTCAATATCAGCCCTTAAGTCTGTGACTAGTCCATAAATCTCTCTTCAGACTCACGCTGTCCCATGCAATGATGCGGAGTGCCAGATGACAGGCTGGTGGGTGCAAAGCCTGGTGGCTCTCGTGGCAGTGGACACATCTAAAGTATTCTGACTGCCATCAGCGAAGACGCTCCATCTCGCTTGTCAACAGGAAGGTGAAGCAGAGAGAAAGAAAGTTCCCAGAATCCTTATGAGAAGGTCATGCCCAGAAGGAGGCATCATCAGGCTGTGGCCTTATTGACTCCACCCCTTCGCTCTTAATGCTCTCGAGTTGACACGAAAGGGTGTCACTTAACTTTCCACGACTCGGAGAGGGAAGCAGCTCCCTCATTTAAAACCATCTCTAGATCTCTGCCCTTGGTGCTGAAGATGGTCTGTGGGACCCAGTCATCACCACCTCTGCACTAAAATCGTGGTAGGTACCATTTCAATCCAGGCCTGGGGCGGACACTCTTAGACTCTGGCCCCATCGGCTCATACACATGCTTTCACATCTGTTCTTTGCTTTCCTGGTTCTATTGCCCTCCACTGGTCTACCCTTTGAAGCGGCTCTGCTGGACACTCAACCTGGCCCCTGAGCCAACCGCTTTGTGTCCCATGTTTTCTTCTCTGCTAATCACCTCCAGTGGCTCACCAGGCCCTTCCCCAGGCAGCCCTTCCAAGACCTCTTCTTCCTGCCTACTCCTTCAGCCTCAATTCCCTGACAACCTTCATCTGGATTTTCTTATCTGGACTTACAGCTTCTGACGGTGGCTGTTTTGATTCTCCTCTTTTAAAACTCCAATTCAAAAACAACTCATTATGAACCAGAACATAAGGGCTGGACTTAACATGTGAAAAGTCCAAGAGCGCATCACGTGTGACTTGAAAAAAGCAGCTCATCTAGAAACCCATAGGAAACCCAGAGGTTGTTGAGCTCATTCAAGGATCCAGGGAACAGAATTCATAATGTGACAAGACCCGTCATGGAAAAATGTGGCAGAGTATGGCAGGAAGAGGCTGTGACCACCACCATAAAATGTAATGTGAAAGCATCACCGTTCATAGAACCAACTGGCTGAGCTTCATGGGTCATTGGAGAATAGATACCTGGACTACCTGAACACAATGAAGTGTCTGGAGTTGGAATGATGGCTGCCTAGAAAATCCAATGGTGTTCTCCTGTGTCACATGCGGTCACTGGGAGTTGACATGAACCCAGCAGCCACTAAAAACATGCCCTTTACCCCTGACACCCCCCACCTCACCCCCATTCTTCTCACCTAAAATATCTGCCCCCTTTTATCCCATTCAGGCCCCAGGATCTACTCTAAATGAATATCTGTCCTTGTAGCTCAATGCAGCTGCCTGCTTCTCCCCTCACCCCCCAAAGTCCCACATCTAGCTCCCTGTGGAAGCTGCCGCACCATGCCTCAACGACTCCAATCTTTAGATCTGCCCTTCCAACTCTTCACTTAAGCTGGCTGTTCCGCCCGGTCCTTGTTGGCCCAACGATCTGTTGGCCCAACGATGGGCCCAAGGAGAGTGTGTCTTCAGGAAGCAGCGGTGTTTCCATTTCATTCCAGCGGAATCCGCAGGAGCTTAGTCATTTTGCAGGCACGAGGTGGGTGTGCAGTGATTCAATTGATGGATCCAGCTACAGACGAAAGGAGCCCCAGGAACACGCAGCAACACCTTCGGCTGTGAAGCAGAAGACTGGCAGTTCCAACCCCAGGGTGGGGAGAAAGAGGCAGGGATCTGTGGCAATTGGAAATCGTTTGTTCTTGAAAGAAAGAAAGAAAGAAAGAAAGAAAGAAAGAAAGAAAGAAAGAAAGAAAGAAAGAGCGAGAGAGAGAGAAAGGAAAAATCATGGTGCGTAAGAGCTGCTGTTTTCAACTCAGGTGGCAGTCACCGGCTTCGTTGGGTTTTCTAGGCTGTGATCTTTACAGACACTGCGGCCCAGGTCTGTCTCCCAGGACAACGCTGGCTGGGTTCACACCGCCAGCCTTCCAGTCAGCAACTGACCATGGAGTCGTTGCCTTGCCATGGTGACGGGCCCTTCCACTCTGTCCTTTGGGGTCATCGTGTGTCGCGACCCACGTGACCACTGCCGACCACCCTTACCAAACTCTGCCCGCCAAGTGACAATGGAGCAGCCTTGTGAGGCCGATTGGCGCCAAGCCTTGGAGGCCTGGCTGCTTCCCTTCTCATTGACTCCTGGTTGATTCCCCCTGTCCTGGCGGTGTCAGAGCAGCAGGGCCTGGGAGTAAGTGGCCCCGGGAGTTGCTCTGGGGGGTGGGGAAGGGGAGCAATTCACCACTCAAATGATTTCCATCGCAGCCGTCCCCTCACTCCTCAGAGAAGAGCCATGCAAAGCACGTCTGACTCCTGGAGCTTCCTGATGATTTGGATTTGGGGTAGACGGGAGTTTACCGCCTGGACCTCTAAGACGAAACCATTTGGACAATGACTTCCGTTTAAATGAAGCCAGAGCAGCCCCTCTGACGTTTGCCTCTTGCAGCAAGGGGACCGAGGAGGTCCATCTGGTGCCTCTTGGACCGCCAGGGCTGGGGAAAGAGAAATGCTGATGAACCAGCCTCTGCGCTCTGGAAAGAGGCCCTGGTGGCCTAGTGGTTACACAGCGGGGGCCTAACAACAAGGGCAGGGGTCCAAAACCACTAGCTGCTCCAACAGGACTTTCTACTCCTGTGAAGATTTCCAGTCGGTGACACCCACAAGGGCAGTTCAACCTCACACTGGAGGACTGAGTCAGCATTCGTTTGATGGCAGTGAGGTTTTGCTCTGCAAAGAGACACGGGGTGTTGGAGGAAGATGATAAGTGTAGCAATAGTTCAACAGGAATCTAACGCCCAGCTCTCAAGGGCCACCGGGGTCAATTCTCTTGCCTGAGCCCGGGGCAGCTATCGCAAGGAATTAATTCCTTTTGCCCAGCAGGAAGGCTTTGCTTGGGACGCAAGTCCTTTACACTTGATTGTGGTTTGCATCCTGTGCCGTCTGGGTGCTGAAAATGCTTGTCCGCTAGAAGGAGAACCTTCCCAACTCAGAACAGACCTCGCCAACAAAAGCCAACCCCAGTGGTTACTTCTGAACGATTGGCAAGGTTTGTCTCGGGCAGGTAGGTCTCAGTGGGGCTGGAGCAAATGCATTCGGGCAGCGGGAGAGGATGTCCTTCCAGGTGGTAGAATGATCTGAAATGTTTTAGAGCCCATCAAAGGGCATGACAAAATAAGGACATAGCACAGCGCTCTCTTAGGAGGTGCCGTGGCTAAGTGCTGGAACGCTAACCCGCAGATCAGTGGTGCACATTTCCCGAGGGGGAAAGAAGTGGTAGTTTGCCTCCCCAAAGAATGTAATCTCATAAATGCTGGGAGAGCAACCCCTTATCAGGGTAACCCCTTCCTCAGTAAACCATGGGGATTTGAACCCAAGCAGAGGCTCTATTCCTAGGGCTGAAGACACAGAGAAATGTGATACCTATGGAGAGAGATCGTGGAAATCCTTAGAGGAAAACCAAGCTGATGCGGATGAGAGAGAGAGACAGAGAGAGACAGAGAGAGAGACAGAGACAGAGAGAGCAAGCGAACTCCAGGGGGGAAGAAGGTTGCATTCGCCTTGTGCTTCTCACTTTTCTTCAAATCTATGACCATGTGCTTGCATGACTCTGATTAAAATCATTCGATTTAAATAACAAGTTTCCAAACTGCATACACCCCACCCACCCTCCAGCTTTAGAATGAGATCTTTCTTTTAGACCACAGAGCGAGACCGATGGGCCTGCATTTAGTAGTCATCTGGCTTTTGTTTCAGAAAATCAGTGTCGGACCTGAAAACTTTTTTGGGGGGTGCAGGGGTGTATGTGCTAACATGAACTCTATTTTCCAGGGCAATCTTATCTCTTGAGCTGCAGGCTAATAAAACATGCAGGCTATAGTCTACTGCAATTTGGCTGTCTATTGAAAGTGACCAAATCTCATCTTAAGAGAGAAGGAACACGTTGTGTTAGTCTGGGTAGACTAGAGGAACAAAGTCATAAACACTCAAAAGTGTATGAGAAAGAGTTTTATATATAAGTGTAACTGTACATTAAGAAAACATCCCAACCCAATCCAGTCCAAGGCCATAAGTCTGATATTAGCTCATGTGTCTGATACCAGTCTATAAAGTCTTCTTCAGACTCACGAAACACATGCAGTGGCACCGAGTGCAAGATGATCACGTCAGACGGGTGAATGCCTGTGGATCCAGTGGCGTTGTAAACATCTCAGCGCTGGCAGGGGTCTCCAAGTGGCTCCTCCGGCTTCAGAGGTCTGATTGCATCCACGGGGCTTGTCCTGCTCAGGGCACTGGGGTGGCTCCTTTGGCTTCTCCTCAGGGATGTCTCACAGGAAGCCAGCCTTGTCATTGGAGAGTCTCCAAATGAGTGTTGTCAGCAGAAAGTTTCCAAGGAAGTGAGGTTTGAGTCTCCCACCAGCAAAAGGGGAAATACCGCTGGATTTCCCAGGAGAAGACCAGGCCCACACAGAGCTCTCATTGGCTATCTCCAGATGGGCAGGCTAGACTCCGCCCCTGCACTCTTAATCCTCAAAGTAACGGCAGATTCGGTGTAAAGGCGAGGGCATTCAGATGATTTCTAATCATCCAATGTTGAGAAACTCCTGTGGGCTCCTACGTGAAATGACAAACAAGGAGCATTTAGGAACAGGATACTCAACTGAGCAGAAACTCTACAAGGTGCCGTCCTCAAAGCAAGAGCAGATGGCGAGGTGGTGTCTGGGAGGGAGGCAAGACCCCTGATGTGCATTTGGGGTGGGGACAATCACAGGACCGTGCTCTGCCCAGGAGGAAGTGGGTCACCTTGTGGCTGTTTGATGCCTTGTCCTCTGTGCCGGGCACTGCGATGGATATGGACACAGCAGAAAGCAGTGGGGAAGACTTGGAATGTATCATTCATGGGTATGGGGTCTCGGGCCACAGAAACAAAAGTTGTCTGACTGCAGGAAAAGTGAGTTCCCTGGAAAAAGGAGATACAGAATCACGAGGAGGCTGAAGCACCCGTCTGGACACACACAGGGAAGAAGGCACCTCAGGGGGACAGGGTGGAGGATCAGGGGCTCCAGGAAGAATCCAATTGTAGATAAATCCATTAAGATGTGGACAGCGGAGCAGAACGGACAGCTGGGAATGCTCTCTAGCCAGAGAGCCCCTTCCAATGGCCATACACTGTAGGAAAAAGACCGAAGCAGACTCATCGCAGCCCTAGATAGCAGTGACCGTGTAGGCATGCTCCTCTGGAGTTTCTGAGACTACACATCTTGGCAGGAGCAGAAAGGTTGATCATTGTCCTTCAGAGCACCTGGTGGGTTTGAACTGTGTCGCGTCATCCAGCACGCCGCCGGTCCTGTAGAACCCTGCCTGCGTGTGGGGGGAAGACTCCAAGTTCTGATCTATTGTATAGAAACCTCTTTGTGAAGCCCTAAGCCAGACACAGACAAACAAATTCTCCAGGTAAGGAAGAGCATCAAAGGAAGCACAGAGGACCTTGTCATGAAGTCCTCCTTGGTGGTGGAGGAATCACTGCGCTAAGAAGGAGGATGGAAACAGGAAAGGGACTGTGAGTCCACAATGTAGATTAGAAAAGCTTAAGGGGTTGAAGGTAGGGCCCTCTGGCCGCCTGGCGACAAGGTCATCAGGGGTGTGTAGACTCATGATGAAGCAGCGTTGATATCCCAACTTCAATCAAGGGCATGCCCAGACAAGCACCTTGTGGTAGTTACATAATCTGTGGTCAATTTGAGACTGAAGAGTGAAGGGTGGAGTCTAGCCTGTCAACCAGGTTGCAGCTTGATGACATCAGTTGCAGGTGCTACGGGGATAAATAGCTCACTGGAGGCTCGACCCACACTCCCTCCCTGCCAGATATTAATGACAATGAGACTGATGAAACGACACAGATACAGCCAGAACTGAGATGCTTCTGGAACCACTGGATCCACAAGACTCCCCACCCACTGGATGTGATCGTCCTGCATTTGACATCATTGCATGTGTTGTGTGAGTCTGGAGGACTTTATAGATTGGCGTCGGGCATATGGGCTAATATCGGATTTATGGACTTGAACTGGACTGGGTTGAGCTATTTTCTCAATATTTAATTGCTCTTGTATATAAAGCTCTTTATTATACATATAAAAGTGTCTATGGATGTGTTTCTCTAGTCTATCGGTATTGACACATCCCCTGAGGGCAAGACAGCCCCCCTGGCGAGCTGTTGCTGTTGCTGTCATTGTTGCTAGGTGCTGACCAGTGCATATTGACCCTGTGGACACCGGAAGGGAACCCAACCCAACCCTGCCTCATCCTCACAATTGTTGGCATCCATGGTGACCACTGTGGTGGCAGTGGAAGCACTTGGTTTGTGGAAGATGACAGTGCACTGTGGGGGCCTCCTTTTGAGTCTGAGCTTCCCCCAAAGTGTTCCTTTCCTGACTGCTAAGCCAGCCAGTCATGTGGCAGAAGCGTTGCCCTCCAACAGGGAGTGCTTGACAGCAGATGACAATCCCCCCACCCCAGCCCAGGACTCGCTCTGGAGCGGCAAGAACATTCCTTGGAGGTCTGATCCAAGCCATGGCATTTTCAATCACCTCAGATGCCGCCTGCGTGTGAAAGTCAGACATTGCACAAGGCATTTAAAGTCCACCAGGATAGCCTGGAGTTATTGTGGAAATAGGAGGCACCGTCATCCCTAGCCCCCACCTCATCCCCAACCTCACTGGCCTATCAGTTTGCTGTACTGTGGTGACTCAGGTGTTGCTAGGATGCTAGAGGTGCCGTCACCTGTATTTTCAATACCAGGAGGGTTGGCCCACAGGGAACAGGTTTCTGGGAGGACGCCGACAAATTAAGACAGATTCCAAAGAGAAACCTGAGAATCGGCTTCTGAAAATTATCCCGTGGGAGCCCTGTGAGATACAACAGACCATTGTCAGATAAAGTACTGGGCAAAGAGCATACTAGTCTGGGTTTCCCGAATTCACAGTGACTGCAAGGATGGACTCCAGCTGGCGCAGGACGGTCAAGAGGGTATAGAACAGGGCCACATTTTGTTCTGTTAGACAGAAGGTTGTTGTCACGGGAGGCCGGCCGACTGGCCAGTGATGAGCATTCTTCCAGGGGCAAGGCAGTTGACGGTACAAGGACACCTTCTCCCCAAATCAAACTCACCCCTGTTGAGCCCACTGTGCCTCCTCCTTGTCTTATCTCCTTGGGCTGATCCAGGTGTGGCCAGAGAGGGCGCCGAAGAGGAAAGCAGGCTGCGTGAAGAGCTGGGGTGAAAGCAGGCAGCAGTGGGGCCCTAAGTCAGAAGAAATGAAAACATCTGGGAGGAGGGTGAGCGTCGGAAGGCTGCTGCCGTCGTTGGTGGGAACCTGACAGGAGCCCCATGGGTCAGGGATGGTGGGAGCAGTGAAGAGACTAACATAAAAGAGTTCCCCAGCGCAGCCTCCCCGTGCACACAGCATTGTGAAGTCTCTTGGTTTCCGAGGAACATTTTAGGCAGCATTGGGATGGCCAGGCCACACAGACAGAGTGAGTCTCAGAGAGGGATTAGAACCACATCTCCTGCTCCATATCTCTTCAGGGTCTTTTAGATGTCTCCTCACTTTAGATCGATGGTTGGTCATTTCCCCCCTCCCTGCCTGTGCCGCACAGTGGTGGTCAGAGGAGTCTTTGTCTGCTCCCCTTTTTGCTTGGGGATCTCCCCAGTCTTCATTCCTCAGGAGGACAGCTCATCCCCCAACAATCACCTAGTTGCATCTCTTTGGGCCACACCTCTTACTGTGCTATGAGAGTCTGGATTCCAATATCTAGATACAAGGTGATGCGCCCAGGTAAAGAATCCTTTCACTCGTCTGTGAACCTAGGTCCATCGGCTGACTTGGTAGGAAGCTTTCTGGAGTGGTGGCTGGGTTGCACTGGGCTGGTTGACCATCCCCATGGAGACAGTCAACAGAAGCCCAGGGTTCATTAGGTCATCATGGGCAGAGGGAGTCGCCAATGAGCCACTCTGAGGAAATGATTTACAGGGCAATTTCCTGAGGACACTTTCAGCTGGTCTCAGATTTAAGCATGGTTTTCTGCTCAAAACCTATCGGAAGGAGGCATTCATGGAAAGAGTTCAGCATTCAAGACTCAGGCAATCATGAGGGGTTTGGGGAGGCAGACCACTTTGCCAGCTAGTCCAATGGTAGTCAAGGTGGAGGGTTTTCATCACAGTCACCGGAAGTGACGCATACTCTTTCTCATGGAACTCAACCTGAAGTTGGTCCATAGGTCTTGGACACGGAGGGCGCCACACAGGACGTGGGGCTCAAGAACCGATTCACAAGTGCACTGCAAAACTGGGAGATCAAGCGGAAGTGAGGTCCTGATGGCGGTCTTTGTTCCTTCCACAAGCTAACCCTGATGCCTGGACGCTTCCATTCTGTGCACATGCTTACTGAGGCTGCTGGGATCCCCCCAAAAACAGGGGGGGGATCCACAAGCTCTGCAGATGCTGAAGCCTCAAAGTGTTAGCTAAGACTTGGGCCAGCTGGACCGGTGATGTCTTTCAGGTGGACTGGGTGCTCTGCAGGGATTGTTCCTCCAGGTAATGTGTCCAGGTAACCAGACAACCTCAAACGTGCGTGGGCTGGCCCACTAGAGCTGGCTGGGCAGCAATCAGAGCTGTGCAAATGAAAGAGTGCTTTCAGTTGAGTGGTGCTTGGTCCCACCCTAGAGAAGCTTGGAAGGGTGTGTGGTCTCTCTCTACAAGCTGGGACCAACTCAAGCCCTTTCCCATGTTGGGTTGATTCAGAGACATATTGAAAATGACAGAACTGCTCCCAGGGCTTCCAAGGTTACCCTTGTTTTTTTATTTCTAACTTTTTAGAATGGGGAGAAGAATTATAGAGTGGACCATCTGTTTTACACTCAACTATCCCTACATGCTTGGTTTTATTTCATTTATTGAAGTCAACGTACTATCCTGTATCCCACTTCCTCCATGGATGTTTTGGTTTCGATTTTCCCCTTTCCTATCCCTTTCTGAACTTTGTCCTTGGGTCAACACAGCCTTTAAAAAAAACAACCTCATAGAGGATTCCTTCAGGACCAGTGGTGAGAGCGGTGATACCGGGAGGGTGGAGTAGAAAGAGGGAACTGATTATAAAGATCTACATATAACCTCCTCCCTGGGGTATGGACAATGGGGAAGTGGGTGAAGGGAGGCATCAGACAATGTAAAATATGACAAAATAATACTGATTTACAGATTATCCAGGGCTCATGAAGGAAGGGGGAAAATGAGGAAATGATACCAAGAGCTGAAGTAGAAAACAAATGTTTTGAGAATGATGAGGGCAACAAATGTACAAATGTGTTTGACACAATGGAAGGATGGATGGACTGTGATAAGAGTTGCATCAGCCCCTAATAAAATGATTAAAATCATAATAATTTTCAAAAACCTCAAATGGTTGGTTATTTCTAAGGCGTGTGGCACCTCTTGAGTGCCTTTGTTCCCCGTATGGACCCGTGTGTTGTTGGGCTGAAAACAGAGCTATGAGGTAAGTTCAGGTCCAGACCTAAAGGGTAACTAAGGGCCATGGTGGCAGGGACTCCTTTAGTTTCTAGTCAACCAGTAATCCCGGTCCTTGTGGGTCTATGCATTGTTACATGCAGTACCCTCTAATGCAGTGGTTCTCAACCTTTCTCATGCTGCAACCCTTTAAGGCAGTTCGTGGTGTGATGACCCCCAACCATAAAGTTATTTTTGTTGCTACTTCATCACTGTCCTTTTGCTACTGTGATGAATCGGGCAACCCCTGTGAAAGGGTCGTTTGACCCCCAAAGGGGTCGCCACCCACAGGTTGAGAACAGCTACCCGAATGTGATCTCTCTCAGAGAAGTGAACAGTGATGGCCGGGTACCATCTAGTGCTTCTGCTCCCAGGGCCATAGAGCCTGACGTTCATATGGTCACTAGACCTCACTTCCTCTAGTACCAACTAAGCTAGTTGTTTCTGTGCATCTTTGATCTCCCCCCACCCCCTGTGTTAGTCTGAGTAGACTAGAGAAACAAATTCATAAGGATGCATATGGGTGTAAGGGAAAGTTTTATATACAAGAGGAATGGAACATTGAGAAAGCATCCCAACCCAGTCCAATCCAAGGTCTTAAGTCCGATTGTGGCAGTCATGTGCTTATATTAATTTTATGATTGAAACGTAGGGGTGGTATCTAGCCTATTAATCTGGAGATAGCCATTGAGTAGCCAATGAGGCCTCTATGTGGGCATGGCTTTCTCCTGAGGCTTCTGGGAAATCTCACGATATTTCCCTTGTGAAGATGAGAAGCTATCTTCCCCAGTTGTTGGGAGTTAGTCTCAGAGGCAATTAGTCACGGAAAAGACAAGATGGCAGCATCCAAGGAGCCGGAGGAGCCAGCAGAGAGACCACACGGCTTTGCCTTGATGGACCCAGACCTCTGAAGCTGGGGCGGCATGCTGTTGATGGACCCTGAGCCCTGGAAGTGAGGAGCCATGTGGAGACCACTGCCAGCGCCAGGACTCTGCACCCACTGATCTGTGACTTCGTGAGTCAGAGGGAGACTTTGTAGACTGATTTTGGGCATATGGGTTAATATCGGACTTATGACTTTGTACTGGTCTGGATTGGGATGCCTTCTTAGTGTCATATTCCTTTTGTATATAAACCCTTTCCATATATCCATATGCTTGTCTTTGAAATTTGTTCCTCTAGTCTGCCCGGACTAACACACCGATATTAGCCCCTATACCCGATACTAGTCTATAATGTCTCCTTCCGACTCATGAAGCACGTGCGATGACATCAGGATGATCACAGGTGAGTGGGTGCAGAGTCTCAGCACTTGCAGGAGTCTCCCTATGGCCTCCCAAGCATCTCAGCACTGGCAGGAGTCTCCATGTGGCTTCTCTGGCCCCAGAGGTTTGGTTCCATCATGGGAAGCCCATGTGGCCTCTTCTATAGCTCCTCCAGTCTCCAGGAATCAGGATCGATCAGCATGCTGTCATCTCGTCTTGTCAGTAGTTAGTTGGTCTCCAAGAGAGAGAGCGTCAAGTCTCTCTTCTCCAATTGGGAAATACTGCAAAACTTCCCAGAATTCTCAGGAGAAAGCCATGCCCACACAGAGGCCTCACTGACTATCTCCAAATTGACAGGCTAGATTCTCAATCATGAAATTGACACAGGAGTACATGACTGCCACACTTCCTTTTCTTTCCTTTTGATGTAAGGAGACCAATAGTTGTACCTAAGAAAGTTACCCATGTACTTCAGGAGCTCAAAGTAAGATGTGAAACATCTTCTTGGTAGACCTCCTTAACATCTGAGTTTGTCTTCTTACTTCAGGAGCAGACTGCCACGTCTTCTGGTGAGTACAAATCACCTGTCTTCAGGTTGACAGGCGAGTGCTTTCAACACTGCAATACCAGAGTCCCTCCCGTGCTTGAGTGCTTCTCAGAGAGGTGCTTCTCCACGGGACTCTCACAGAGGCTCAAAAGGCAACCACATCAGAAATGGGAGTGGCTGTGCCAGCTCCTCCCCCAGAGGGCCTTATGTTCCACCCACAGATTTCCCATCATGGAAATCTGGAGATTGGATTCTGCCCCCCCAAAATGTGTCATAAAATCTACCTTCTAAGACAGCGGGGAAGTGAGTGAAGGGGCACATCGGACAGTGTACAATATGAAAAAGTAAGGGCTGAGCCCCGGTGGTGTAGTGGTTGTATGTGGGACTGCGGTCCACTGGGTTGGCGGTTCAAATCCAGCAGCAGCTCTCCAGGAGCATGGCTGGGCCTCCTATTCCCATAAGAGGGCAGTGATGCCCACACACAAAAACCACAACAAAAGAGAAATAAGAAAAAATAATAACAATTTGTAAATTATTAAGGGTTTATGTGGGAGAGGGCGAGGAGAAGGAGGGGAAATATGGGGAGCTGGTCCTGGGGACCAAGGTAGAGTGAGGATGTTTTGAATGTGATGAAGGCTACAAATGTGCAAATGTGGTCTGCATACAATTGACGTATGTGTTGATCATGATGGGAGTTGTATGAGCCCCCAATAAAATAATGTATATAAAAAAAGGAGGGGGGAAAGAGGAGCTTATACCAAGGGCTCAAGTAGAAAATATTTGGAAATGAAGATGGCAACATGTGTACAAATGTGCTTGATACTGATGATGTATGGAATGTTATGAGAGCTGTCAGAGCCCCCAATAAAATCATTGGGTGAAAAAAAGTAAAAAACAAAACAAACAAACAAAACTACCTCCTTTGGGAATGAGCTGTCTCTGTCCTTGTTGGCCAGGCAGGATGAACGACCTTCTGGATAGATCTCTTTTGAGATCTAAAAGAGATCAACAGCCAGAAGGGAGAAGATTGTCACCAAGCCATAGGGAGATTGACTTTTTTTTTTTAATAAAGATTTTATTGGGGGCTCATACAACATTTAATACCTCATTCATATTAAGCATATTTGTAGACATGTTGCCACATTCATCTACATTATCTACTTGAATCCCTCCAGCATAAGCTCCTCTTCCCCTCTTTCTTCTAGTTCTTGATTTTTTTAATTCCAACTCCCGTATTTCCCCTTCCCCCTTCTCCTCCCCATGAACTTCCAATAATTTACAAATTGTTATTACCTCTTCATATCTTACACTGTCTAATGCATCACTTCACTCACCCCCCCCGCCCCCCCTCCCCGTTGTCCGCACCCCAGAGAGGAGGTCACATGTAGATCCAAGAAATGTGTTCCCCCTTTCTACTCTACCATCCCTCCACCCTCCCAGTGTCACCACTCCCCACTAGTCTCAAGGGATTATCTATTCTAAATTTCCATGTTTTCAACTCCAATGTGTGTCCCCTGGTCTAGCCAAATCTGTCTGGCAGAATTGGGATAATGATAGTCGATGGGAGGAAGCATTTGAGAACATTTCATTTCTACTACACTGCACCTAGACTAGCTCATCTCCTCGCTACAACCCCTCTGTAAGAGGATGTCTCTTCAATTATTGATAGGCTTTGGGTCCCCAATCTGAACTCCCCTTCATTTATAATGATTTATTTTTTAGGTCTTTGATGCTTGATACCGGATCCCTTTGACACCTCGTGGTCATACAGCCTGTTGTGCTTCTTCCATGTGGACTTGCTTCTTAGCTAGATGGCCACTTATTCACCTTCATGTCTTTAAAACCACAGATGCACATCTTCTGATAGCCAGGTACCATCAGTTTTCTTCACCACATTTGCTTACGCACATATTTGTTGTTAGCAATCATATCAGAAAAGTGAGCATATAATGTTATGATCATTAATTCTTGAAACCTGATAATTGATTCCTTTGGTATCTCTTGGTTCCATAAGCCGGTGTACTTCTTCCGTGTGGGCTTTGTTGCTTCTGAGCTGCATGGCCACTTGTTTACTTTCAAGTCTTTAAGACCCCAGACACTACATATTTTGATAGCCGGGCACCATTAGCTTTCTTCATCACATTTGCTTATGTAAGCATTTGTTTTCTGTGATCGTGTCAGGGAGCTGTGCATCATGGAATGTCAATTTAATAGAACAAAATGTTCCTGCACTGAGGATGTACCTGATGGAGGTCCAATGCCCATCTGCTGTCCTAATTCTAAACCTATAAGTATATGCATATCGATCTATTTCCCCTTCATCATATGAATATATATGACTATGTATATGCCTGTATTTAACCTCTATAAATGTCCCTTACTCCCCAATTCTTTTCTTTATTTCCCTATACCTCCTCCTGTCCCACCATCATGCTCAACCTCCATTTGGGTTTCAATATTGTCTCTCTATTACATTAATCTTAATCAATGCCTATCAGACCTTCCACACCCACCCCGCCACCGATCCTGAACTACATGCAACTCCCCCATCCCTGGATCAGTCAACAGCCTCCCACTACATCCACCCTGGTACCATCAGTCCCGTCGTCCCCACACCCAGACCGCTCATCCAACCCACCCCATCCAGATAGACCTGTAGAGAAAATAACATGCTCAAAAAAAGGGCATCCCATAATGAAGCAAAGAAAACAATGCAAGCATCAACAAAAAAACCCAATATCTAACAATGTAGATGTACATGCAAAAATACAATAATAATAACAATATAAAAACCCACAGATAGTTTAAGCTCTGTTCTTTGACCTCCCAGAGTGGCTCCTGGTTGAGTAGGATGGGGTATCACACTCTGGTCACAAAGTAAATAAATCTTTGGTGCTCGATCTGGAGCTCCATGTTCTGTCACACCCTTAGTATTTTGGTGTGGTTGGGTCAGGCAGGGTATAATCCAGACCCTGTTTCTCTATTTTTGACCCCAAAATGTCTTGGGTCAGTGAGGGTAGCTGTATTTTATATTGGGGCTGGCCATATGGTCCTCTCTTTGTATCGGCAGTTCTGAATATCATCCTGAAGGCTCAGTGGGCCAGAATGTACTTCATTCTGTCTTCCTCCCCCTTCATTTATTCAGGTATATCTCTCTCCCTAAGCTGCAGCTTTGGTGCTGACCTCCAAGGCAAACGCCCCTGGGGGAGAGGCGGGTGCTCTGGTAGTTGGAATTGCAGTTGTGGGAAGTCGACTTCTAAGAAACCAGGAAGCAAGCTGGACTGGTCAGGATCTTCCCCAGAGCAGACAGACAGAAAGCCAACATTCTGAACCTGGACTTCTGCAAACAGGACGGCCTGGGTGTTAAAGGCCCCACTTGCAGTCTTTGCAATCGTGGCACCAGGAAATGATGAAGACATGGTGCTAACCACACCAGCAGCTGACGGTGGGGCGGGGGAGGGAGAGCATCCTCTGGACTTTGTCCCACCGTCTCTGTAGCTTCTCCCTTCTGCGCAGCACACAGAAGGATGGTGTCCGAGGAAGCCAGCCTCCAACATTAAGATCAGGGTCCAGTTGCATGGAGATTATTATTAATTATTATAATAAAGTCATAGAGAGCATGAGGAAGAGAGAAATAATAGAGTCAGACACATTGCATGGTCGCATGCTCAGCTCAGCCCCACTTGGAAGTCCACGTGGAGAGAGGGTAAAAGGGGGAGGAGAGGACATGGCAAAAGGGAAGAGGGAGAGGTGTGGGGAGAGGAAAAGCAGCCAAGAGAAATCCTTTATTCTGACCAAGTTTTATATTCCTTTGGAGACATGCAAGGCCCCTAGTTACAGGTAAACACATACGTCACAGGAAAGGGTTGTGCTATGGGCACACGTTATAGGAAAGGGGAGTATGGGGGCTCCCCATGTGACAAGATGGGTTGACCTAAGTTTCATGATGGCAGCAGGCTAACCTTGATTGCCCTTGGGCGGGAGACTTGATTTATCGAAACCTTTCAGGGGAAGTGACCCATTGTTCTAACAGCAGGAAGTCCGCCCTATCTCGGCTGAGAGACCATGGCTTCTGAGAGCTGGAGCCTTTAAGGAGACTAGCTCTAAGATTCTGAGCTGGCAAGTAGTTAAACTTCTATTTGCTTAATAGGTTGGAGTAAATATAATTGTGGAAAAGTCCTGTCTTCCTCCCACAGGATGGGGTCCTGCTGGCAGCCGTGGTTATCAGTGGCTTTGCCACTTGAGCTCAGCTTCCTCATCTGTCAGGTGGGGACAGCAGCAGCAGGTTCAGAGGCTGTCACGAGCGCAGCATGGGTCAGGGGTGGCACAGGCCTTTGGGCAGAGCCTGGTTGGGCGTGAGGACGAGGGTGTCAGGAAGAAGTGTGGGAAACCAGCCTGCTTTGGGCTGTCTTGGCAGGCCGGCCCCTGAACAAGAGCTGCTTCTCTTAGGTCTGCTCTCGTGACTCAGGCAGGAACTGGAGAGCGGTGTTCTCACCTACACCGGAGGAGCGCAGTTCCAGTGGGTGCATCCCCACCCTGAGGACCCAGAAGCCTGGAATGGAATCTCTGTCAGGTGCTCCCTCTGAGTCAGAGGCAAACAGGGCACCTGGCCCATCGTTATCTACCCTCCCGTGCCCACATCTACTTTGGCAAACTGCTCAGGAGCTTGAAAGGCGTTTGCTCATCTCTTGTTTCTGTGTTCTTGTCCAGCCAGGAAGAGTGCCTGGGTAGTGCCATCAGCCCATCGACCTGTTCCTTCCTCCAAGGTTGGATGGTGGTTCTGATCTATTTGGGGGTGCTTTGGAGGAAAGCCCTGGTGAGCTACTTCTGAATTACGAACCACTAAACAGAGGGGATGGACAACAGAAACGTGGGTGAAGGGAGATAGCAGACACTGTCAGATATGAAAATAATAATAATATATAATTTATCAAGTGTTCATGAAGATGGGAGGGTAGAGGAAGGAGGGGTAAAAAGAGGAGCTGATACCAAGGGCTTAAGTAGAAAGAAAATGTTTTGGAAAAGGACGCTGGCAACCTATGGACAAAAGTGCTTCATACAACAGACAAATGGATTCTGATAAGAGCTGTAAGAGCTCCTGATAAAGTGGTTTTTTAAAAGATTTTAAAATAGAGTAGCCTACATAGATAACAATGGATTAAACCAAAGCCAGCGGAGCCTTTAAGTCCCAAATCAACAGCAACCTCCGAAGTTCTCTTCAAACAAGTTTAACTTGCTGCCCCTGAAAGATGTGAGTGAGTGAGTTCTGACTCATGAGAACCTTCTGTCCAACCGAATAAAGCACTGTTTGGTCCAGTGCCCTGAACAACAAACCCTTTAAAGATCTGCCGACCCAATAAGCTTTTCACAGGCTTCTCTTTTTGTAAACTAAATCACGAGGTCCTTTTCCCTAGTCTCTCTTAGTCTACAAGCTTCACTGACCCCTGTTCTCCCACGAGTGGTCTTTGTCATATGGGTGGCATGACTTGGAACACAAACTTCCACGGGCTCTCAGATAGGCAGACGCGTGGTGGAAGTTAGACTTTCTTTCTATTTTAAAAAAAAAATGAATTTATTTTTGCAGTTTCGATCGTGCGGAGCACATGGATAATTTGCGGGCCTGCTGCCTGCCTTGGAGTTGGTAGCTGTTTCTCAGGTTCCCTCTCCAGAACCGAACCCTGATTCCCCGCCACCTCTGGACACCGTGGTGGGCATGGTGAAGACCTTTGAATGTTGATAGCGCAGATGTTTGAAGGGGACACGCCGCTGAGATTCAACACCGGGCTTTTGAACTGCGGCAATTTTAACAGATGCAATTGGAAGCTGGAATTACCACGGCGGCTGGCACCAGATTAGGCCTTCCATGGACCCTCGTCAAAGGATTTAGAGTGAACTCATTCTGATGACAGGGCCTCAAGAGAGTCCTGCAAAGTTATGTTGCCTCACTGCCTCCTCTACCTGTGCAGCGCCAATGAAGGGGGTCTTGGGCCCGTAACACCCCAGGGACTGGGGTTCTTGTGTTTTGTGAACATATACGCAAACACACATAATGAGCTCCAGGGGTCACTGCCGATGAAATGCGGTCCTCCCCCCCACCCCCGCCCCAGGGGTTGGCTCCCCAGATTCACTGTTTGGTGAGCCTTTGGGGGCTCCCATCTCCCAAACTGAACTGAGCCTGACATCAACAGCAACCTCAGAAGTTCTCTTCAAACAAGTTTAACTTGCTGCCCCTGAAAGATGTGACTGAGTGAGTTCTGACTCATGAGAACCTTCTGTCCAACCGAATAAAGCACTGCTTGGTCCAGTGCCCTGAACAACAAAGCCTTTAAAGATCAACAAAGCCATTCGTTCATTAGGAATGAGGCATAGAATCGGTCACCTAGAACAATTCTACCCAGTTCCAGGCAAAGCAGGCACAGTTCCCGGCTGGGACAGCGCCTTCTCAGTAGAGTCCGGCCATAGCCTCTTGGCAGGTCCCTGTTCGAATTCATCCTCAAGTTGCTCCACGAGGCACAACGATCGACTTCTGTCGCTTCCAGGTTTACAAGCAGGCACAGTCTGGATCGGCAATCTTCAGGAGAACTTCTTGTGATGGAATGTTCCATATCTGCACTGTCTCATGTGACAAACCACGCCCACGGTGTCGATGGCACCCTTGGAACACCGCAATGTGTCTGAGGAAGGGTCTGTCCAATCGCACCACATCTTAATTCGCTACCATTTAAATGGCCACACATGATGAGTGGCTGCCCCCTTGGGCAGCTCTGGTCTAGAGACGGAAATTCCAAGCCTTGGCCCTGGTCTAGCCTGGACGATCTGATTCAGGGCCTTATGTTTTTGCCAGAATCCATTCCAACGGGGAATTCCAGTCATAGCAAATTGCCTGACAACTCCCTAAACACTGGGCCTACTTCACACCTCCATGCATTTACATCTGCTGTTCTCTCGGCCTGGAATGTTCTCATCCCCTGCCCAAACACGCCAGCAAGCTGCCTGCCGGCCAAACAACCCTCCCTCAAGACACAGCTCCAGTGTTGCCTCAGCTATCAAAGCTTTACCAACCAGCCCCTGGGCCTCCCGGGCAGCACTAACCACGCCTTCCTCTGCACAGACATGCTGTGGGTGAGACTCTTTCTTCCAACATACACTGCACTGATGTGTTTCTCATTGTTCCCCAGGGAGAGGAGAGGCAGACTCTGGGGGTGAAGGCTTTGTGTCTTATCGCCTTGGCTAGCACAGGGCTTGACTCTGAGCAGGCAGTCATTCAATAGGGGCTGACGGGGTAAGCAAAATGATCACAGTTGGTCAGATGTCCAAACTCAGGCTATCTCGCGTCCAACTTCCGGTGCCCTCCCACCCCCCTCACTCCTTTTGACATCTCTAGGTATGTAGCCAGGGAGAGGTTATTGGGTGGCATGGAGTGGAGTCCGGAGTGGATCTGCTCCAAATGTTCTTGACTGAACTCCTTCCTTTTCATTGGAGTTGGGGTGAAAGTTTACTGAGTCTCTTAAATTTCCCTTCGACGATTTGTCCACATGCTGTTTCACGAAATTTGGTTGTAATTTCCTCCGTGGAACAGCCCTTCCTCCTGCCTCCGTGGGTTCCCAGCTTCCTCTTTGTCCTTCTTGGTGCCCCTTCCTGCCTTCTGAGCTTTGCTTGCTGACGTTTTGGTCTTCCGTGGCTGGTGGTCTTGGGAAGCCAGGTGTTCTGATTCATTTTATTGTTGACCTGAAAGAGAATCTCTGAGAGGGGCTTTATTCCCAGTCTTGACGGGAGTCTGGGGGACACAGCCTCAGGGATCCCACTAATGTTTATCGGACCAGTAATTCCAGTCTTTCTCGTGTTTCTGAATGTTGTTCTGGGTGTTCCCCACCTCCTTCTCTGTCCAGAACTCTCTGTGGTCATGGTTGGGCATCCTTTAGTTCTCCTGGCCTCAGGCTAGTGGATGCTGGGGTTCCCGCAGCTCACCCATCCTGTGAATGAATGAGCTCCAGTGTCTTTAATTTTCATCTTTCTTCTTTTCTCTGGATGTGGAGGAAACATTAGCTGCCACTTAGACAATCACTCAAGCTTTTAAGATCCCAGTTGCTACTCACAGTCACGGGATACAAAACTTGGTCTTTGATATAATATAGCTAGCATAACTATATGACATGCCACGTGGCTTTAGCTATCTCCTAATACTTTAATCCTACGTCCCAAGCTCCTTGAGTCCTGGCGTCAAAGTCTTTGGTTATAGCCAAGTCTTTTTAACTATGCCAGATATACTTAGAGCAGATGCAGATACAGGTGTAGAAATATCCTCTGCCACTCCTGCTTGCATGCATGGATGTACACTGACCGATCTTCCCGCATTTGTTCAGCTTTTACGTCTGTCTGTGTGGCTCTCAGAGATGTTGCTTGGTATTTCTGTTATTGCAGGATTGCACATGGATAGGATTTACTTTGTGTAAATCCTAGGATTCTGGTGTCCAATGGTACTCATGTGTATATAAGAAAAAACTTCATCTTTTATTCAAAGATCATTTTATTGGGGGCTCTCATGACTCTTATAACAACCCCACATCAATTGTGCCAAGCATATCTGTACATATGTTGCCATCGTTCTAAGAAAGAACCTGACATCAAGAAATAATTACATATCCAGAAGGCATCCCAGACCGGTCCAGCTCAAGTCCACGAGTCCGATGCTCATCCATAAGTTCTCTTCTGAGTCACGTCGCTGCAGGCCGGCAGCACAGACTATCCATGCTCTAGGCAGGTCACAGGTTGTGTGGAGCTGCAGTCAGTGGGTACGTGATCGGGCAGCCACAACTCTCAGGGTCAGGGGATCCACACAGGGCTGCCCTTGGGGGCAGACAGAGTTCCAGCAGGCAGGAAGGTGGAGGGGCAGAGAGAGAGGGAGTCTCCCTGTTTCTCCTTATAAGAAAGCCACACCTTCCAGGAAGGCATCCTGAGGCTGTGACCCGACTGACAGGTTGTATTCCATCCCCACCCCTTCATCCATATTCATGTTGACATGAAATGTGGCTATTTTATTTTATTTCTTTTATTCTTAGGCAACTCCTGATACTTCCTTCTTTTGCCATGGTTCATGTGATCTTGCCCTCCCGCTGCCTGTATACTGACTTTCCCTTCCCGTTCCATCTCTGGTAACCATCCAAGAAGATTTATTTCTGTGCGTTAACCTTTCTTTGACTTTTTATAACACAAGCAGGTTTCAGAAAGTTCTGGTATCCTCTCTGAAATTCCCTGAGAGAATTGGCGATCTCTGAATAGCCAGCTCACAAGCAAGTCTTTGAAACAGCAGTCAAACAAATTGGTCTCCAGGTCTACGTGGGAGAAAGAGTGTGTCCTCAGGAAGAGACCCAGTCAACCGTGGAACGGGATGGTTGTCATAAAGCAGAAAGTTGAAGAAGGACGTCACAGCAGAAGACCCTGGGAAGATGGGAAGGTGATAGTTGGCCTGGAGAGGTAGACTATCAGGAGTTTGGCACAGAGCTATCTACACTAAACACCGTGCCCTGAGTAGCTGGGGACGATGTGCCAAACCAACCTGCAGACTGAGGAAGAGGTGCCAGATTACATTGCAACCTATAAATGATCATGAGTGATGGTTTTGATATGGGCTAGGAGACCGAGAGGCGGGTAGCCATTGGGGTGTTTTTGGCAAGTATGGGGGGGGGCACAAAAAATGGATTCTTTTCAAAGCTATACATTTAATTTTTGTTTTTTTGCAAAACAACATTATCGCCTTCAAAGTACTCTCCATGACACTTGATTCATTCATCAAATCTGCTGTTCCATTCTTGGAAACATTTTCCAAACTCATCAGTGTGATGGATGGCTGTGATAGTTACCTAACCTGGTGTCAGCTAGAGACTATGAAGAGTGAAGGGGTGGAGTTTAGCCTGTCAATCAGGTCACAGCTTGATGACCTCACTACAGAGATAAATAGCTCACTGGAGGCCTGACACACATTCTGTGATTCACATTTCTGTGGACAAGCCACATGGAGCTATAATGATGGAGCCAGAGCCCTGGAACTGGAGAAACCACGTGGAGACCCACGCCAGCACTGAGATGCTTCCACTGCCACTGGACCCACAGGACCTTCCATCCACTGGCCTGTGAGTTTCCTGTATTCAACATCATTGCATGTGCTGCCGTGAGTGAGTCTAAGAAGAATTTACAAATTGGTATCAGACAAATGGGTTAATATTGGACTTATGGATTTGATGTGGACTGGACTGGGATATTTTCTTAATATAAAGTTATTCTTTGATATAAAGCTCTTTTTTAAATTAAAAATCATTTCATTAAGGGTTCATACATCGTTTTTCCAATACATAAATAAATGTACTGTGGCAAGCACCCTTGCACATCCTCTGCCATCATCATTCTCCAAATATACGCCCTATCCCCCAGCCCCTGGTGTCGGTTCCTCCAACCCCTCCCCTGTTCCCCTGCTCTCCCTCCCCTATCAACTCTCAATACTTCATAAATTATTATTATTCTGTCGTATGTTACCCTGCCTGACACCTCCCTCAGCCTACTCCTCCATACCCGTCCTCCAGACAGGTCATATGTAGATCCTTGCAGTTGGTTCCGTCTCTACCCCACCTTCTCTCCACCCTTCCAGCAGCTCCAATCTAACCACCGGCCCAAGGGGGCTCATCCGTGCTGATTTCCCCATATCTCCAGCCCTCCTCTCCACTAGTGTACCTTCTCCAGTCCATCTGGATGTGCAAGGTAGAGTTGGGACCATGATGGTTGGGAGTGGGGGGGGGGGGGAGGAAGACCTCAGGAACTAGAGGAAACTTGTATGCATCATCACTGCCCGGCTGCCCCTTGACTGGTCTGATTCCTTCCCATGTCTCCCCTGTAAAGGGGTGACCAATTACCCACCAGTGGGCCTTAGGTCCCCACCCTGCTCCTCCCCTCACTCGTAATGAAGTGATTCTTGTTCTTTGATGCTCGATAATAAAGCTCTTTTTTATACACATCTGTGTGTCTAACAATTTGTTCCTCTAGTTAACCTGGACTAACTCAGAGCACATATGAGGACCCAAATGCAATGAAGGAGGCCCTTCATAAGCTTTGTTGAGCAGAGGAATAACACTCTGGGTTTACAGAGAATTGAAGGGATAACTACTTAGGAGAAGAGAAAACCAACCAGGAATATGAAGAGGTACCTCAACCTCCACCACCACCACAACAACAACAGAATTGTGCTGGGCAGAGTGGAGCTCTCATAGCATGCATTTTTCTTGCTAGGTAAGCATCAAGCAACTTGTTCTGAGTTAGTGCACTCAGTGGCATTGCCTAGGAAGTTTCTCTCTGGTCACAGAGAATTTGTTTTGTAAAAATAATTTTGCTTGAGGGGCTGAGACCCGGTGGCGTAGTGGTTGTGCGCGGGACTGCGGCCGGAGGTTCAATTGGGGCGGAGGTTCAATTCCAGCAGTGGGGCTGGGCCTCCTACTCCCACCACCAGAGAGCAATGATGCCAAAAAAAAATAATGATAATAATTTTGCTTGAACCTTGGGTTTGTTTGTTTTGTGTGTGTGTGTGTGTGTGTGTGTGTGTGTGTGTGTGTGTGTGTGATGGTTGGTTTTTGTGATTCACAGCATGGGGCTGTGAATTTTGTTTCCTGCTGGGGAAAAATGCTGCAGAAACTGCTGTGCTGTTGAATACAGCTTACAACAACAGCACAATGGGAAAAACTCTAGTGTACAAGTGGTTTCCTCATTTCAAAAAGGGATGAAATGTCAATTGATGCCTAGGTCTTTCTTCGGAGGCTCCTCTTTATGGAGCTTTCAGTTAGGATCTGAGCATACTGGAGGGGAAGAGAGACTCATCAAAACTGAGCCTGGAGTGTATCAACTTGCACTCACGCCTCAAACCTGTTCTTGAATTGCGCTTGACATTCAGGTGAGATTGATGCAGGTCTTATTGGGGCTTTCAGGGACTTGTCTTCATTTTCTTCAACTTCAACCTGAACTTCCATGAGAGCAGTGGATGGTCTGATATCTGATATCCCTTTGAGGTTTCAGGTGCATTTGGCCCAAGCCATGCTAGTTTATAGACATTAGGTACATGCAGGGTGTCTTTAGAAACACACATGTATGTTCCTGGAGAAATCATATGCCATGGCGTTGTGTTTGGGTTTTTATAAGAGTGGCACTTTGGGGACCATTCTGCAATCTGCCTCTGTCTCAGCGAGTTGAGGACCTTTCTAGGTGAGAGAGGGAAGTGTGTCCGCATGGTTCTTAGCTGCAGAGGGCCCCGTGGGGTGGCTGTGTATGTTGGAAAAGGTCCCAGTGAATGCACAGGAGCCTTGGGGGAGCAATTGGGTGCAGCTAAAGGACAGGTTGGCACTTTGGACCCACCCAGCAACTCCTCAGGAGAGAGCGCCTCAGGGGGAAGCCCTCGCAAGGGGCACCTTCAAGAATATGAGTCTAGGGAGACCCCAGCATTCTCCTTTCTCCCGTGGAATTGTTAGGCATCAGAATCAACTCCACAGCACCTAAAACGAGTAGGTGTTCAGGTTATTTCTCATCTTTCTGCTTGTGCAAGTTGTGGTCCCTTGAACATACGCACACCTCCCTCCTTGCACGAGGGCGTGTGGATTTCTCTCAGGGAGAAAGAGCACCCTGCTGGCCACCAGTGATGCTCATGCTGGAGAGATGGACATTTGAAACCTAACTGTTGAGCTAATCCTATGGTCTTCTGGGTTGATTCGGACTCCTTGAGATCTTCCAGGATAGAGTAGAACTATTTCCAGGACTGAGATCTTCGCAGAAGCCACCTGGTAGATCTTTCTTCCACTGAGCGGTTTGTGAGTCACGCAGCCACGGACTTCACCACGGCGGCACCAGGGTTCCTGGAATCCGGCACTGGCACTATGAAAAGCAAAATGAACATGTAAGCATGTTTTCCTTTTGATCCTACAGGGGAGGAGGTGCCTCCAAATTTCAAGCTGCACCCCGGCCAAGCCACCCCAACACGGGGTAAAACATTACTGACCTCCGGTGCCTTCTCCAAGCAGAGCTGTCTCCTGGTGCTCCAGGGTTATCACCATATATATTAAATTTTAAAACAGTCCCAGTCTGCATTGGTGGTGCTACTGAACTCAGCCGCCTTCTTCTCTCTCTCTCTCTCTCTCTCTCTCTCTCTCTCTCTCTCTCTTTTTACCTTTGACACTCTTTACAGAGAGAAAATGTGTGATTTTTTCCTGACGAGCAAACAGCCAAAGGTGTTTAGAAAAGGTCTATCTTTTTTTCTGGTGGCAAGACACCTCAAATGAAATTCATTAGCAGCTCTTCTGTTCAGAATTTTAAAACATTCTCTGACCTATATAAATTCCTTGCTGTGTCCTCTACAAATAGAGGAAAAGCCATTGGCACCCACGATGTCCACTAGGTGAGAATGCAGTGTCCTAGCATTTCTGAAAGGGGCCCTGAGATGGTCATGTCACGCCCCTGACTTCTTAGATGTGCTCTTTCTGGAATTTCACGAAGAGTTTGTTGTTGTTGCTGCTGCCATCAAGTCTGCTCCAACTCAAGGTGACCCTCACAGACTGCACCACCCTCACCAAACCAAACCAACCTAAACCATATCAAACTCAACCAAACCCAACCTAAACCCAACCTAACCAAACCAACACAACACAGCACAAACCAAACTCAATCAAACCAAATCAAACTCAACCAAACCAAACGCAACCCAACCTCACCCCACTCCAACCAAATCACACCAACACAACACAAACTCAATCAAACCAAACTCAACCCAACCCATCCCACACAAAACCAATACAGCATAACACAACCTAACCCAAGCTCAACCCAATCCAACCTCAAACAAATCAAGCTCAATCAAAAGCAAACCAAATCAAAGCAAACTCAACCCAATCTCACCCAATCTAACACAACACAACACAACACTAACTCAATCAAACCAAACTCAACCCAACTCAACCCAACCCAACCCAACCCAAACCAAACCAAACCAAACCAAACTCATCCCAAACAAAACCAAACCAACACAATCCAATACAACCCAAACCAAACTCACTACCACCTAGGAAATGCTGTCTCATAGAGACCCTATGAGACAGAACAGAACTGCCCCTGTGGGTTTCCAAGACTATAACTCTTTATGGGAGTAGAAAACCTTATCTTTCTCCCTCGGAGTGGCTGGTGGTTTCAAACTGTTGACCTTGCAGTTAGCACCCCAATGCATAACCACTATGCCAGGCACTGTCACGATCATGGGTGTACACAAGTCCAGGGTTTCAGCCACTGTGTATTCTGAATGCCTTCCAGCTGCGAGGGCTCATTTTCCAGGACGACCTTCAACCACATCCTTTTGTGATCCACATGGTTGTCACTGGCTACTCTTCCTAAGTAAACCACCAGACCTTTCTTCCTACTCTGTCTCCTTCTAGAAGTTCTGTGGTACCTTGTGGACCATGTGTGAACCTGCTGGTATTTGAAAACCTGATGGCTTATCTTCCAGCAGTCCAGACGCATGATCCCTTGCTTTCTTCCATTCCTCCTTTAAGATGTTCTTCATGTTTCAATATTTTCCTACCTTCCAGAAAACTTAAAAGGAACATCAGAACAGAAGTTCAGCTGTATTTTATGAGAAACGAAATTTCAAAAATCATCAGTTCTATGGGTCAAATGCTAGGCTGGTGACCAACATCGCAGATATTTTGCTTCGCTTCCCTGCTTCTCTGTTTTCTTCCTCCAAATAGCCTTGACAAAGTGTTCCCACTGGTCCATTCAGTTGACAACTCTTTAGTGAGTTCTTATTCTGTGCCGGGAGCCAGTGAAAATGCGAGGGCAACAGCGTCAAACAAACTTCATCAGGTGTCTTTCTCCAAGGGCTTGGATTCTGGTAGACATGAAAGCATTGCCAATATAACCTTGATAGTGGTCAAAACACAATACCCATATCTGCTTGTGGAAATGTTTTTCTTCTCCCTGTCCCTGAGCCTGGTGCTCTCCCATGTCACACTGTGTCTTGACACTTACTCCTTTACAGTTGGGCAGCAAATAAACTATTACCTCTTTAAGGATAAGACATGGATTAGAGTTGCCATGTCTTCAAAGTTCAGGGTGATGGGGTAGCTGATTCCAAGCCCTGAACACAGTCTTTGGGCTAAAATTCTTGAGGTCCCCTCCTCTTTTAGCTGGGCAAGTTCATTGTGGATGTTGACTTTAACAATGACAATGGTAATACAACTTACATGCTCCTACTAGAACAGACATTGGATGAGTCTGTTTTAAAGATGCTTTATAATATTAAAGACTTGAACTATTTAAACCTGAGTTTTTAGAGGTTCTATAGAATATTCTATCTACATTGAAGAGACTGGTGGTATAGTGGATTAAGCACTGGGCCACTGGCCTCAAAGCCAGCCATTTGAAACCACCTTTCTCCATGGGAGAAAGAGGAGGCTTGCTATTCCTGTAAAGAGTTGCTGTCTTGGAAACCCACAGGGGCAGTTCTAATTGTCCCATAGGCTTTGTGTAAGTCAGAATGAACTCAATGCCAGTGAGTCTGTCAAACCTCAATTGGTTTCGTTCAAGTACACATGAATGATGTCTCCCTAGTTTATGAACAGGATGTGCAGTTCTGGGAAGCTGAACGAGGCCCCTAATTTAGGCTGGTTTCACTGCGCCTGAGGTTCCACACAGCTCACTCATGAAAAGAGGAACCCTCCTGGTTTCATTATCAGCTTCAAGCTGAATGTGTCTGGCGCTCCTCATGGCTTTGAGAGCCTATAAATACTCCCTTACCTGGAATAACTTTGAGTTCACTACTTAGGAAGTATGTGCGTGCAGATTGCCACGAATAAGCCACACCCATCCTCTTTATGGTAGATTGAGGTCTGCTCATTCGCATCAGGCCAAGGCAAAGGGCTCTGGTTGGGCGAGGTTCCAAGTGATGACTAGAACTCAGTGTCTTAGTCATCCGGGGGTGAGTCAAGGCCTGCGCAGGAAAGGGAAGTGTGTGTGTATTGGCCCAGGAGCACCTGGTCAACAGTCTTGATCCTTTCACCATGAACCTACAGCCCCAGAACTACTGTATTCAAAGAGGCAGGACAGGGGATTGCTTGCCAGAGCCGGATGAACAGAACCTCAAATAGTCCATTCTAGAAGCAGAGGGAGAAAAGGGGTACTGGTGAGTTTTGATGTAGCTCACCCCATTCCTCCCAGCCAACTCATTCGCCTTCTAAAGACTGGGTGCTATCTAATCTTCAACATTTCTCTTTTCATGTAAGTCCATTTTGGAGAGAGAAGATATTCCTTTACTACTTTTAAATGGGAGAGTGATTTAAATTTGGGATCTTGATGGCTGGATTTTTGAAGCTGTAACTCTTTTAACCAGCATTGCCATCTTTTAATTACCCACGTATTAATTGAGCAAATGTGTATTCCGTGGTTCCCATGGCTGTCCCCTGAAGGTGTACAATCTGGAAACCCCAAAGGAGCAGTTCTACTTGATCCTGTAGATTTACTCTGCCCGGTCTGTCACTCTGAGCCAGAACCCACCCGTTGGGAGTAGATTTGGTAAAAAATACAAGGCACTAGGGACACAATGATGAATGCTGGACGTCCCATTGGAGGAACTTCAAGTTTGGCACAATTAAGAGACCCTTGAACTTGTTTCTCTGAAGAGCCATGCCAGATGACTTATGACAGGTGATGGGAGCACACAGAAGATCACCCAACTCAGACAGGAGATCAGAGATTGTGACATCAAAGCTAAGAATTGAGGAGCAGAGAAAGAAGCACTAAACATGACAGAGACTGTGTTGGCTGTGGTTTGTAACTTTGGGGGGTGTCAGAGAAAAGATCAGTCTTTCCTGAATCCTGGGTAGACTAGCTAGAGTAACTAAGAGCTGAGCCGGTTTAAAGTGGGCAAAAAGGCTCATAGAAAATCAAGATTATTTTCAGGCAGGAGTGGATTGCAAGGTACACCCTGGGGTAGCCCCATGATTCAGGGTCCCAAACTCAAGGAACACTGAAGATGTTTTCTTGTTTCCTTTTCTGGATTTAGCAAATGGGAGGCCACCATAGAACTAAGAGAAGGAATAGTTCTGAAAATGCTGTGGATTTCACTTACTTTTAAAAATAAACTGATATTTTTTTTGTTTATATTTACTTAAAAGCTCTCCTGGCTAAAAACAAAAATAAAAAGCAACCACACACAAAAACAATTTAGTTAACATCTAGAACAGCAGCTCTCAACCTGTGGGTCGCAACCCCTGGGGGGGGGGGGTGGTCAAATGACCCTTTCACAGGAGTTGCCTAAGACCATATTTCCAGGAACTGAGACACTGCTCCTATATCCGTCTCCAGACTGGTCCACCCACATAAAGATACACCACATACGGGGACACCACAACATGAGGGACTGTGTTAAAGGGTCGCGGCTTTAGGAAGGTTGAGAACCACTGATAGAGAAGAATAGGAATAGAGACCCAGGATGAAGAAAATCAAATGGCAAGTTTTTAAGGAGAATTTTGTTTAGGGGCTATGGTAGTTTTATGTTCTCATGTCAACTTGATAAAAGAATGAAGGGGTGGAATCTAGCCTGTAAATCATGTCACAGCTGGATGATTCCTCCTTGTGGATGTGACCTCCTCATGAGCATTCTGGGAGGTTGCTCTGTTTTGTTTCTGCCATCAGAAGAGGTGGGCCACTCTCTCTCTCTCTCTCTCTCTCTCTCTCTCTGTGTTTGACATTCTTATTGGCAAGTCACGCTGATGGCAGTCAGAGGCTGGGAGATGTGTCCACCACCATTGAATCCACTGTCCTTTCCACCCACCCTCTTGCCTTAGGCATCATCGCATGTGCTGCATGAGTCTGAAGAGTGATTTATAGACTAGTATCAGACTTATAAGCTAATTGGACTTAGGGATCTGACCTGGACTGGGCTGGGATGTTTTATGGATGCATAATTACTCTTTGAAATGAAGTTCTCTCTTGTACATATATGAGTGTCTCTGGATTTGTTTCTATAGCGAACCCTGTTTAATACAGGGAAGGGAGGGTACCTTGGAAATGATGTGTTTGGCACTAGCAGAGGAAGATCCCTCCCCAAGGAGAAGACACTCTGAAGTCAGAAAATTAGATGAAGGACCAGGAAGCAGGCTATGTTTTCAGGAGAATATGATCTCAGGAATCGTGCTGATTCTGATGAACTGTGACCCTGGCACAGAAACTTCAACAGGAAGTTGGGATTCAAAAGCCTATGGAAGTGAAACATAACAGGTTAGGTTCTGTTTATGCACTTCCCAAATGTGTCCTGGGCACGACTACAGAGTTCCTGGATAACACACATGATCAGTGTACTTCATTAACCCAGAGGTTGGAGGTTCGAGGCTAGGTGTGTTGGAAGAAAGGCCTGGCAACCTGCTACCCCAAACATGGGCCATTGAAAACCCTACAGAGCACAGGTCTACTCTAACATACCTGGGGATCGTCATGAGTTGGAAGCAAGTGAACACCAAGTGGTTACCATATGTCAATACCAGGTAGAGAATCTAGAGACTAATAGGAATTGATCCTTGGTCCCTAAATGGAAGAGAAAGCTCGTAATCTCATGGCGGAGGACAGTTAAGTCATTGCAAGTCAAGGGGAAGCACCATTGATGCTGGAGAACATGTGGAAATAGAGGGGAAGGCCACCCCAGAGTCTCACAGGGAGACTCTCACAGGTGCATGGAAGGTGTGCTAGGCAAAAGGGTTAGCCCTCCCAAGGTACCCCGATGCTGGACAGGACAAACACATGACTTTGCTTAATATCCCTGTGGTGATGTTAAAGTTTGTTTCATTTGCTTTATGAAGAGAATGTGAAGAAAGAAAGGGGAAGAATTTGGAGGCGTTGGCAAGATCATCGATTGATAGATTTCGACTGATTTCTTATTGCTATTGCCATCGACACAGAGGACGGCAAGAAAATCAAACTGAAACAACTACTGAAGAAATCTTTTCAGACAAAGAATACAGCCATGCATAGAAATATAGAGAAAAAGACAGTGAACTCTTTTTACTGATGACTGATCTTGGTTCCTCTGTACCCAATATTTATTTGACTTTACTAGGCCTCCCTTCTGTTTGTCCCTAAATCCTGCCATGATTTCATCAGAAATAAACATTTTATTAACAGATCCCCTAACGTCAGCACCATGTGATTAAATACTTCGACCATACTCGATGTTTCCTAATTCACTTAAACATATACATGTCATTTTAAGGTGAACCCTAAGCAGAATCTACACATGGAATCTGATTAAAAACGGCCTTCACCCAATGTCATAAAGTTGAGTCACCCATAGCTACACAACCATGATTCCTGAGATTGTACACCTTTAAGCTTCATCTTGCTCCCTTTGTGTGGTTAGAGGGTTTGAATCCTGGGCCTTACAGTGACAACACCCACCTGACAGCACTGCCAGGGATCCTGAAAAGTGTCCTTACATCTCTTACTTCTTCCCACCACCTTTTCTGCCATTCACTTAGGGATAAGGGAAATGAACCAATGTCCTACATAAGATTCCATGCACAGGGATTCCAGATGATCTTCTGGGTGACTTCACCTGCTTCTCTATTTACTGGATTAGCCTCTTGTTAGCTTGGCTAGAAAACATCACAGGAAATGCTGTGAAGTGCCCCACTCACCCTCAGCCCCCTACCCATCGGTCTTGAGTCCATTCTGACTCTTGAAGATCCCTGGGTGGTCCCCAGAGTGTGTGCTTGACCCACCTGAGGGTTGGTGGTTCAAACCCATCCAGAAGTCCCAGGGAAGGAGGACCTGGTGATCTGCTTCTGTTGAAATTACAGCCAAGAAAACCCTGTGAAGGAAGCCTATGCTGTAACCCGTGGGGTAGCCATGAGTCCTACTTTTAGCCATGTAAACATGGCTCAGCGGGATCAGGTGCTGAGAGCCTGATTCATCCATTATAAATAGCTTGCTGTCAACCTTTCATCTAACGCGAATTGATGGCCATCGCCTAGATTCACTGTTTTCTAATCCTGTCATTCCTCCGTCGTTATTAGCTGGGGTTCTCCTACGAAGAAGTCATAGGCTCTTTGTTGATGCTGAATCACAGTACCTACAAGAGCAGGGTAAGCAGTTGATTCTTCCCCTTTCCATCTCCATGGCGGGCACATTCTAATCCTCAGACAACCTTGTTCTTTTAGTGCTAACACGATCTCACCCTTGGCCTGTGAAAGCCCCTTCAATAGAACACCTACATCCTGGCGACAGGACCCTGTGGTCTTTTGTAGTTTCCTTGCTTCCTAGAACAATCAGTTTCTTCCTGATGCATTAATCAGCCTTGCTAGCTCCACACCCTGGATTGAACTGTGGCCTCCTCAGACCATGTGCCAACTTGGCCAGACCAGCAGTCCTAGTGTGAGGTGGGTGTCCTGTTTTTCCATACATTTTATGAGGAGTCATCACCCCCCACCCATCCCTTAACTCGGTGGATTGACACAGGGTCTGCAGCAATGGTTCAAATATAGCAACCACTGTGAGGACGAGACAGGACCTGGCAGGGTTTCCGGGGTTTATGAGTCAGAGCTGGCTCAAAGGCAATTAATAACAACATGTGCTAATGAGACTGGAGCAGAATGGGGTCTATCTTAAGTCACGGCCTTACTCCAGTCATTCTTGCTTGAGTCCCAGCTCTTACAAGAAAATAATAAAGGAGAGACAAAGAAGCAGGGATCAGAGAGCCCTCACAACCACCAAGAAAAAAGAGCCTGAAGCAAAGCTTGCCTTTTTGGTCTGGGGCCCCTGTGCTGAGAACCTCTCAGATCCAAGGAAAGGCCGGTGTCAAGAACAAAGATCTGCAAGCGATGCTAATCCCACAGTGTCGAAAGGGGGCAAGGACCTGCTCCCAGAGCTGACAGAGAGAGAAAGCCTTCCCTTGGGGCTGGCATCCTAAATTCAGACTCCTGTCCTCCTAAGCTGTGGGAGAACAAATCCCCATTTGTGAGAGTCACTCACTTGGGGTATTTTTATCATCGCACCTCTAGATAACAAAAACACTTCTCAACCCACTTCCTGCCACCCTGTGACAAGTAACAGTTTATTATCCTGATTGTATGGGTCATTGGGAGTCCTTTCGGCTGTAAATAACGAACAGGATGGTCAGTTTTTCTTGTTGTTGTTGCACAAAACAAAAAATTGGGAGCAGGCAGTTGTGAGCATTTGTTCATCTGTGAGTGAAGTCTGGAGCCAGTGTGACTGTGATTCCCTTGGTCTCTCTTTTGTGGTTGCAAGGTGGGAGATCCTGTTCTAGCACCGTGCCCACACACAGGGCAGGGAGGAAGAGGATGGTCAGGGGTAGCTCAGAAAAGAAGAATGTCTCTCCAAATCCCCACAACAGGATCCCACCTATCTCTCCTTGGCTAGAACCAGGACCCACAGCCTCCCCCCACTTACAAAGAAGGCTGAGCAGGTGAGCACTTCTCTTCTCTGGTTTCTATAGTGCACCCCCATGAGAGCCGGCAGTTTGGGAACCAAGACAGAGCACGCTAGTTCTGGAAGAGTGACCATGAGTCCAGAATCAATGTTAACCTATCACTCTCAGCGTTATTTTTATGGAACGTGCAACACTCTGGGGGTTTGTAGCTGGAGAGAAAATTATCGAGCATTTTGCGATAGGAGCAAACCCATCAGAATGGGTCATCCCTATTAGAACTTGCTTCTACTCCTCTGATGTCTGTGTTGTCCCGGTAGACCAAAGAAACAAATTCATAGACACTGATGTATTTAAGAAAGAGCTTTATAGAAAAGTTGAATATTGAGAAATAGCCCAGCCCAGTCCAGATCAAGTCCATAAGCCTGACATTAGCCCCTATGTTGGATGCCAATCAAGAAAGTCCTCTTCAGACTCACAAAACACATGCAATGACGCCAAATGCAGGAAGGTCGCAGTCCAGTGAATGGAAAGTCTTGTGGATCCAGTGGCATTAAAAGCATCTCAGCACTGGCAGGGGTCTCCACATAGTTCCTCAAGTTCCCAGGGGATGGGGTAGTGCCATCTTGTCAGTAGAGCATCTCTCAGGGAGTGAGCAGAGAAAGTGTCTCCCGCCTCCAAGGAAAAAAAATCAGAGTTCCCAGAATCCTTAGGAGAAGGCCATGCTCACACAGAGGCCTCATTGGCTATGATGTGATAGATAGACTCAAGTCCACCCCTTCACTCTTAACCCTCTTAAGTCCTCAATTGACACCAGATTATGTAACTACTACAATGGCACTGTTCTAGTGGCTCAGCATGTAACTGATCAGCTGTCAGGTACCAGGTGTCTGTCAGAGGGTCCTGTCCCCTCCCGTCTACAACAAGACATGTGAATCTGGTCCTCATTCTAGCTGGCATCCCTTTTGAGCTGTAGGGTTTTCTCATGAAGCCAGTTGCTGCCCAGCTTTTGGTCTGTGAAGGTAAAGAGCGGAACTCACATTTCTTCAGCTCACCGCATAGATGCGAAGACACTCATCCTTGGAGTGGTCCCAAAGGACTACTCCTCAGAAGTACTGCTCTGGACTCCAACGCTTCATGGCTACACCACTCTGTTTCTCTCCTGGAACTTTCTGCCTCCTCCCTCAAGACCAGATCACAACTTAGCAGCTGAGGGCTAAAGCCTGGCAGAGCAAGGGCTCCATCGAGGACAGGGGTATTCAACTCTCCTCATGCCACAACCCTTTAATACAGCGCCTCATGTTGCGGTGACACCCCTCCCCCCCGACCATAACATTATTTTCGTGGCTACTTCATCACTGTCTTTTTGCTGCTGTGATGAGTCCTCCTGTAAATATCTGATAGGCAGGATGTATTTTCATCTTGACAAATTGAACATCATGAAGGCAAAGCGTTTCATCACAAAGACAATATGGCATTATATATTGCGAAATATGTATTTCAAGTGACAAGCAAATGAAATGTTGTTGTGAAGCATGGTGTAGCATGGCTAACAGTCTTCAGGCTGGGTACTCATTTGTCTGTGGGCGTGTCTGCATGTGGGTGGACCTGCCTGGAGAGAGAGGGAGGAGTGGTGTCTGGGTTCCTAAGACATCATAAATATGTGTTTTCTGATGGTCTTGGGTGACCCCTGTGAAAGGGTTGTTTGATCCCCCAAGGAGGGGGGCTGTTCCCAACCCACAGGTTGAGAACCACTGCCCTAGGACATTGCTTCAGCCAATATGGGACCCCTTCCATTCATTTGGGACTTGTGTGCCTTTGGTTTTTAAAAGGTTTTCAAAATGTCCCATGGGATAGAGCACATATTATGTGCTTTGACCTATTGACTGGTGGTCATTTCTCTTGATGGTGGCTGGAGGACAAATTGGTAGTAACGATGATAATAACTCAAGGGCTAGACCAAACCCTATTGTCATTAATTCAATTAGGACCCATAGAGACCCTATTGGACAGAGCAGAAATGCCCCCACAGGCTACCCAAGGCTGAAATCATTACGCAGTAGACTGGCACATTTTTCTCCAGTGGAGCAGCTGGCAGTTTTGTACTGCTGACCTCAGAGTTAGCACAGCATGAAAACCCTCCAACACCATGAGGGCTTGCTAAGAAGGAAACTGCAAGCCAAACTTACTCTCATCAAGACAATGCCGACTCTGTTAGTTTAAGTTTCCTGAGATGTTTTCTTAATATACAATTACTCTTTGATACAAACCTCTCTCTTATACACACGAGTGTCTTTGAATTTGTTTCTCTAGGGAACCCAGACTAACACATTGTGCTACCTTGGGAGTGGTGTACTAGAGAAGCAAATCTTGAAGATGGAGAGTGGATGCTTGTTTGACACCTGTCTCATGGTAGTGAGACCTTTAGCTAGCCAGAGGTCAGATATGGCCATGCAGTATACTGGGTTGTTTTCTGGAAAGAATATGGGGAGTTAATGTATTGATTATTTTGTTTGGTCATTGTTTTTGGTTATTCTTGTTTGAAATGGTGAAAATGCATGTGATTACTATATATTTTGAGCTCAAAGATAGAAATCACCCTTTGAATTTCTCAGACCATGCTGCTTAGTCAAAATGGCTGACAAGTCAAAATGGCTGTCAGAATGCCTGGCCCTGTTTGAGACAATGTAGCCAAAGGCTACAATTGATACAATTGATACAATTGATACTTTGTATCAATTGAATAGTTTAGATAAGGATTAAGATAAGCCAGATAAGGATTGAAATTGGCTGCTTTAAAAATTGAATTTAGGATCTGGTTATACTAGGTTTATAGTGTTTTCTTTTGACTATTGTTATATAATGATTGATAGAAATGATTATTGGAAAGCATGAAAATAGAGAGCTTCTAAGTCCACTTACCTCCAACCATTAACATTCAATCTTTAAATGGGTTTAGGACACGCCTGCAAAGAAGGCTCTGAAAGGATAAGCCCCACACTAATGTCTTGAGTGCTCAGGATATTAGAAGGTGAAGATACTTGCCAAGACTAGCTGTTGACAGATTGAAGCAAAAAACAGAATTCTTTGGTTTTTTGAATTTTGAGTTAGTGATCTGTGTCCAAAACTGGTAAAATATTGAAGCCATAAAGAAAGTCTTTTCTCTAGGCCTGAATGTTAAAGGGAGCCTGTGGGCAGGCTGAAATGCTTGCTAGGTGACCAACTGGATCTGAGTTGAGTGGAAGGGGGAGAAAAGCAGCAATAAAGAGACAGGTTGAGGCTAGCCATTGAAACCTGTGAACCTGGTTTACAAGAAACTAATGGAGAAGATGAGTGCGGGTTGACAGGTCTGAAGTTCATAACCTAGCACAAGGGGACTAGGGTTGATGAGAATTTATGGTGGGGTTCATGGTCAAAAGGCATCACAGCCAACAGGCACCCTGGTGAGGCTAAATGAGGCAGTCCACATTGAGTTGACCAGAACCCGACCAGATGAAGAGAAGATTCTTGAGCCTGTGAACTGGTGCACATTGCTGCAGACTTTATGGATGGCCTGTCCTGATTTGACTTTGCTTATGGATGCAGACTCACAATGCTCCAGCTGTAATGAAGATCCTTCATGTCAAAGAATATGATTATATCCTCAGAGTACTGGGTTGATGTAAGTGGGCAGGACAGAAATTGGATACTCAAAATTGCATGGATAAAGGCATGAAGTGGGGAAATATGTTCATAGGATTGTGGTGTAGGTGTTCACTTAAGTATAGAATATTTTTGTTTTGCTCACCTATAGAATGTTATGCTTAAAGGAGAGTGGCACATTTTTAAATTGTATGCATTTGAGTTTTATCCTCTTAGGTACAGGTAAGATTTTATTATTGTCTGCTTGAAAATTATATGTGGCTAAAGAGCTGTGTGCAAGTGTCAAGTTGACAAGGGGTGGTCTGTGGTAGTTACATAATCTGTCAATCTACAGAGGGTTGAAGTCTAGCCCGTCAATTTAGGTCGCAGCTTGATGACCTTCTTCAGAGGCACCATGGAGAGAGATAGCTCATTGGAGGCCAGATACACTCACTCCCTGCTTGACATTCCTGTGAACAGGTCACGTGGAGACCCACTGATGGAGCCGGAGTCCTGGAGCTGGAAGAGCCATGTGGAGACCCACGCCGGTGCTGAGATGCTTCCACTGCCACTGGAGTCATGTGGTTTTCCAACCCTTGGCCTGTGATCTTCCTGCATTCAGTGTCCTTGCATGTGTTACACGAGTCTGAAGTCTATAGACTGGTATCAGGCATATGGGCTAATATCAGATGTATGGACTTGATCTGGACTTGGCTGGGATGTTTTAACATTCAGTTACTCTTTTGTGTGTGTATGTATATATACATATATATATATACACATATATATTTACCTTTTGTCTGATACATGAGTGTCTATGAATTCTTCTCTGGTCAACCCAGATGAACACACCCACTCACAGCAACCTTGCAGGACAGAGGAGGGTAACTGATAACACTACACCACCAAAGTCCCTACCCAAAAGGGATGTCTGTGCGGTGATTAATTCCATTTCCACAGTCTTGGTTTTCTCAAGCCTAAAGAATAAGTCTCTTGTTACAGCGTTCGAGCTGCTCTGATGCTGTTACTATTCTGTAATATTATAAGTAAAAGGAAACAAAAAGCAAACTCGTTGCCATCACATGGATGCCGACTCACGGAGACCCTACAGGACAGGGTGGAACTTCCCTGTGGCTCTGTATGGAAATAGAAAGCCCTGCCTTGCTCCCGTGGAGTGGCTGGTGGTTTCAAACTGCTGACCTTGTGGTTAGCATTCCAATGCTTGGCACACTATAAAAATCCTACCCCCATGAAACTGAAAAAGAATAGACATAAATTTACATGATAAGAATTCAGTTCCCGGTGGTGTAGTGGTTGTGCGCGGGACTGCGGCCCACTGGGCAGCCCACTGGGATGGAGGTTCGATTCCAGCTCCACAGGAGCAAAGGCTGGGCCTCCTACTCCCACCACCAGAGGGCAGTGAAGCCTAAAAAAAAAATTCAGTTCCCTGGGATGGTTACGGAGTGGGAAGCAGCAGAAAGGGCCTCTGGTCATTATGCGAGCACTGATACTGCCGGCCAAGAGCCCCCTTCCTCTTTCTCATTAGAACCTTGCTTTCCTTGTTGGGGAGTGGGTGGCAGGCGACAAGCTGAAAACTATAATTCCCATCCTCCTTTGGAACTAGGCCTGGTCCCACGGTATACTTTTGTCCAAACCCAGAAGACTCACTGCCATCAAATCCATGTTAACTCAGTAATCCTATGAGACTGTACTTCTTTGCAGGATCAGAAAACCTCCTCCCTCGTTCATCCTTTTGTCCAGTGAGATATCATCCATGGGTGGGATTTCTGGGACATGTCTTTCAGGTTGCATAGGCTCGGACCGTCACATCCATTTGCACCCCCCTACTACACGGAAGGATGAATGACAACTAGCCATGTTGTTGTTGTGGCTATTGTTGTGTCTCTAGGCGCCTTCGGGTCCAATCCGACTCCTGACGACTCTGTGTTCAACACAGTGACGTATCCCTCTGCCCTGCAACCTCCTCAAAAGTGTCGCGTTTGAGCCCGTTGCTGCAGCCCCTGTGTCACTCGATGTCATCGACAGCATTCCTCTTGTTCACCATCCCTCGACTTTGCCGAGCATGATTTGCTCCTCCAGGGACTGGTCTCTCCTGACCACCTGTCCAGAGTCTGTGGGACAAAGTCTTGCCACGCTCGCCTGCAAGGAGCATGCTCCCCAAACAGATGTGGACAAACACATCTGGAGGCAGTCCGCATTGCTTTCAAATTTGCTCACCATCACCGTGATCCAGACACTTCTTCTGTCTTCCTTATTCAACGCCTTACTCTTGCTGCATGTGTGAGTCCGTGTGAACTAGAGAAACAAATCCACAACCGTGCACATGCAGATAAGGAAGAGGTTTCTATACAAGAGAAATGGAACATTGAGAAAGCATCCCCACGCAGTCCAGTCCAAGCCCCAAAGTCCGATATGAGCCCATATGTCTGATACCAATCCATAAGTTCTCTTCAGACTCATGAGGCACGTGCAATGATGCCAGGACAATCACAGGTCAGTGGGTGCAGAGTCTTGTGTATCCAGTGGTGGTAGAAACATCTCAGCACTGGCAGGGGTCTCTATGTGATTTCTCCAGCCCCGGAGGTCTGGTTCCATCAGGGCAAACCCATGTGCTTCTCTTCTGGCTCCTCCAGGTTCCAGGTCTACCAGCATGCTGCCATAGCTGTCTTGTCGGTTGAGCATCTCAAAGGACTGAGTTTTGTGTCGTGTCAGTGAGTGTCTCCAAGTGACTGAGTCCATAGTCTCTCGTTTCCATGGGGAAATATTGCGAGATTTCCAAGGATTCTCAGAGAAAGCCACGCCCACACAGAGGTCTCATTGTCTATCTCCAGATTGATAGGCTAGACTCCACCCCTACACTCGGAATCAAATTGGCACCAGTGTACATGACAGCCACAAGGACTTTAAGGCGATTGACAAAACCATGGCTTGGATCAGACACACCCGAGTCCTCCAAGTGACCTGCTTCCTTTTCAACACTTGAAAGAGGCCTAGCCTTTGTCGTGTTCCTTCTGTGGTTTGAGTCCGGAGCCCTGGGAGTGTAATGGGTCACATATTGGGCTGCTAACTGCAGGGTCAGCAGTTCGAAACCCCCAGTAGAAAGAGTCCGTCTCAGAAACCCCACAAGGGCAGTTCGACTTTGCCTGACAGAGCTGCTGAGTCAGCATCATTTCCATGGCAGCCGGGTTGGAGGTCTGTGGGGGGTTGTTGATTGATTCATTCATTCCACAAGTGTGTCTTGCCAGCTGGATGTGTGCTAAAGAGATGTTACGGCTTCAGATTCCTCCCAGCCAGGGGGTGATATAAGCCGGGGGTGAAGGACAAGCGCAGATGAAACAGGAAGGCCTTGATTAATCAAGAAGGTGAAAGTCATCTCTGTTTCACCCCACGGATGGGACATTTCCATTTCAAGTTGTCACATCTTCCTGTTTTTCAAGAGAAGCCTTAAGTGCTGCTTGTAGTTTTCAAAAATGGAATTTCCAGGAGGCAAGACTTCTAGCGATACAGCGTAAAGCCCAATACCACGGTCACGCGTTCGCCATGGCTGTAGAACAAGAAATCAGAGACTAAGCAGCCTATACCACACGCCTTCACGCTCTCAGAGTTGTGTAGGTCAGAAGTTCAGGTGGACTCGACTGGGTCCTCTGCTTAGAGAGTCAAAAGGGCTGAAATCACGCGTCTCCGTTAATCTGAATTCTTCTCGGGAGGCTGTGGGAAAGGACCCATGGTCACGCTCAGTAAGGTCATTGGGAGAATCCAGTTCCTGCAAGTTCAGGATGGAGGAGCCCCTGTCCTGGTTGGTGGCCAAGGAGGTCAGCCTCAGGTCCCAGAGTGCATGCAGACCCTTGTCCCCACTGTGGCTCCTCCGTCATTCCAGTCAGCAGTGTGGTGCTGAACCCTTCTCCTGTTTTGAAGCTCTTTGACTTCCCCTTCCTCCCATCAGCCAAGGGAAGGCTTTGGTGCTTTTCAAGGGCTGTGATCAGATTGGGCTCACCAGGTAATTTCCCTTTTGCCCTGTAAGATGACATCATCACGGGAGTGAGATCTCCTTACATTCCTAGGTTTCCCCCACAATCACAAGGGAGGAGATGGGGGCACGGACAAAGGTCCTTGGGGTGTATTATTAGCATTTTACTAATCCGAGTTGCCCCAAACAGTGGCTTCAGGGCTCTAGAAATCGAACACAGAAAACAAAGACTTCTTCAGGAATGCCTATAGCCCGGCACGAGAACAGTGGGATTGTGTCATCAGTGCCATCTGTAGCTAAGCTGATGCCACTGGGCTTTCTCCAGCAGGGCTGGCTATGAAAGCCAATGCCCTGTGCCCACGGAGGGTTGGAGTTGGGGCAGAGGGATCATGTCAATAAAAATATGCAACCAGGGAGTGAAGTGAAATTGAAACACAGACAGCGCTACTCATCCATGTTGGTGCTCCTTGTTGGGGTGAACAATGAACCAGCTAGACTTTGAAGGGAAGGTCCTAGAAATGAGATAAGCTCAGAGATACTAGGTTAGCTTCACACACACACACACACACACACACACACAACATTGGGAAGTTGCACACACGGTAAGGGGCACCCGAGGAGATTGGCTGAAAAGGGAAGGCTGAAGTAGACATGAAAAGGAGGGGAACACACTGTAATGCTCCAATTAAAATACAAGAGCTTTTGGCAGAGGATGGCTCGAGCACAAAGACAGTCTGGTATTAGATAACCACTCAGATATGCAGGTGCAGGGGCCACAGGAGAGGAGCCAGGCTATCAGGGGGTGATCAATCCTCTGATATAGTCACAGCAAGGGTTCAACAGGCAGTTGTATAGCAATAACTATTATTTATTATAACACTGATATAGAGATCATGAGCGTGCGCGCGCGCGCGCGCGCGCAAGAGAGAGAGAGAGAGAGAGAGAGAGAGAGAAGGTAACAATAAGAGTCAGACATACATAACATCAGGGTAACATGCTCACCTCCGCCCCGTAAGGTGGTCTGTGTGGAGATGGAGAGGGAGGGCCACAGCCTGGATGGAGGTAGGCTGGAGCAAAGCAGGCTTGAGTGAAGCCGGTTTCTTTATTTTTTATCCCATCCCTCTCTCCCTCTGTAACCAAGCCAGGCCCCTAACTCCAGGCAAGGTCCTACGTCACAGGAGAGGGTTGTCTTAAGGGCTATATGGTGATAGGGGAGTGGTCTTAGGAAGTGACTACATGAAGAGGGGAGTGATAAGACCAGACCTTGGACATCTGGAGGTAGATAAACAGGTGTCAGATTAGGAGTCTTTGACCATGGTTCTTGAAGCCCTCCCGTAAGCTTCAAAGGAAGGGAGTCATCATCCTCACAGCAGGGGAGTTAGCTCTGTTGTGAGACAACACAAAGGTCTCAGATAATTGGGAGCTTCAGAGAGAATAGCTAACTTAACTTCCATAACAAGTGCTGGTAAACAGTTTGCTTAATATTTGGAGTATGGTAATTGTGGGAAAGTTCTGTCTTCATCCCACACCAGACTTAGACTCTGAAAGTATGAAAAAGAAAAAAAATTCTCAGAACCACTGGAGGCTGTACACTGTGGGACGACCAAGGATGCATTTTAAGTTCTGGGCAATTACTGATAAAGGAGTGGGGGGCATCCCGAAGGGGGAGAGTCACAATCAAGTGTTTGCCTGTTATTTAAAATGTACCATCTCCAAGAAAATGTTACCAGACACATAAGGGAATAGAAAAATATAAGCCAGACCAAAGTACAAGAGAAGCCAGAGCAGAAAGAGGGAACAGTTGCTAGAAATTGACTCTGACTGGGTTTAGTGGTGGGGATATTTCAAATAAAACATCAGTGCAGTTATGATGAATACAAAATTTTAGCAAAAAACAATGTAAGTTTGAAGGATTAGAGAAGAATAGGGGGTCGATGATGACAAAACAGAGAATCTGAATAGAAATATGGAAACTAGAAAGAGAATAAGAAAGGAAATCTATGATCAGAAAGTATAATCACTCAGATGAAAATGGTCTAGCTGGGTACAAGACCAAATTTAAGATGGTTGAAAAAAATAGTGAATATGAAGCTAGACCAAAAAAAAAGATGATTTGATCTAAAGAATAGAGTGTATATGTATACATGCACACAGAGAAAAAATAAAGTTTTAGAGACCTGTGGGACAGCAAGAAGAAAACCAACATATAGGAAATTACAGTCCAAGTAAGAGATGCGAGACAGATAAGAACATACCTGAAGAAACAATGTCTCAAGACTTTGCCACATTTTACTGAAAAGACTTCATATACAGATTTGGGAAGCTCAATGAATCTCAAGCAGGATAAAAACAAAGAAGTCCATGCCTAGACCCACCGTAGTCCAATTGCTGAGAGACAGCAAGAAAGTCTTGAGACCAGGGAGATAGAAGGCCTGCTAGCTCATGGGGAATAGCAATACAGCTAAACAGTTGAATTCACCACAAACACCATGGAGACTGGAGGCAGTCAGATGATGTGTTGAAAGACTGAAAGAAAACAAAAAGCTAAACAATCTCTATCTGATAAAGGTGAAATAAAAGTATCCATGGATTTTCCTTTTGGTCTAACACTGATTTTGATGAAATGCTAAAGGAATCTTGAAGATGAAAGGAGAAATCTTTCAACCTGAGAGACGACCTCAAATCCAGAGAAGCAATAACTCAAAAACCAAACTCACAACCATTGAGTAGACTCATAGCGACCCTTTAGGACAGGGTGGAGCTTCCCTGGTGGGATTCTGAGAGTGTAGCTTTTCACGGGGCTGGAAAGCCTCATCTTTCTCCCACACAACCACTGGTGGTTTCAAACTGCTGACCTTTTGCTCAGTGGCCTGACGTGTAGCCACTGTGCCATGGAAATGTTAATGTGTGGGTAAATACTGAAAATGGTATAAGCAGTCTTTTCATCTCTCTTCTTAATGTCTTTAAAAATATAAACATATGGAGCAATAATTGTAACATCGTATTGCTGGCTTTGTAACATCAAGCATACATAAGTAAGACAATAATCCCACGAAGGGGTGAATGGAGATATTGAAACAAAGTCGCTATCTCTTGCCAGGATTGAATCATTATCTATCTGATGTAGATTGTCATAGATTAAGACATTGCCATCTCTAGTAGAACTAAGAAAATAATGTTACACATATTGTCAAATGGATACAAATAAATCCACATTCCAACCAAAAGGCCGGATTATCAGAATGGGCAAAAATCAGGATCCATTTACATGATGTACACAAGAGAAACAATTTAGTTTGAAAGGAAAAACACTGCTTGAAAATACAAAGTATGAATGCAAATAGCAGCCACCTGGGTATATTAAAATCAAAAGAAGGAAAAAGAGAGGCCATAAGGCATCTTGTGAGACACCTGCTAGTTCTTTCCCATGCATAATGGCACCATGTACAATGGAATGCAATTGTCATGTTTGCACATTTTATCACAGCCACTGGATCAGCCCATCTCTTTTGTTGACTCTCTACTTTGCTGTCTTAGTCTGGGTGTATTAGAGAAGCAAATTCATAGATATGTGTATAAGATAAAGCTTTATATACAAGAGCAACTGAATATTGAGAAAACATCCCAGTCCAGTCCAGATCAAGACCATAAGTCTGATACTAGCTCATATGTCTGTAAATTCCTCTTCAGACATTTGCAACACATGCAATGACACCAACTGCAGGAAGATCACAGGCCAGTGGGTGGAAAGTCTTGTGCATCCAGTGGTGGTGGAAGCATCTCAATGCATGAGTGGGTCTCCACGTGGCTCCTCCAGCTCCATCAGTGTAGCTCCATCTGGCTTGTCATCAGGAATGTGTAGCAGAGAGAGTGTGACAAGTCTGGCCTCCAGTGAGTTACTTATCTTCTTAGCCCCTCCAAATGAAGTCATCAAGCTTGATTGGCTAGACCCCACCCCCTCCTCAAGTTGCCATATTATGTAATTGCCACATTTGTCAAGCATGATGTTCTTTTCCAAAGAACTGATCTCTTTTGAGAGCATGACTTACTTGTTAATTCGTCTGGTAATTTCAATAAACTTCACCAACACCATAATTCAAATGCATTCATTCTCCTGTGTTCTTCTTTGTTCACTATCTCACTCTTAAATGCATAGGTGATTAGAATTACCATGACTTGGGTCAGGCACATTTTCATCCTCAACATGACCTCCTTGTTCTTTGACACTTTAAAGAGGCCATGTGTGACAGGTTTGTCCAATGCAATATGTCACTTGATTTCTGGAGTGCTGGGTCCATAAGCGCTGATGGAGGATTTCAGCAGAAGGAAATTTTGGACAACTTCAGTCTTTTCTAAGGTTATTATGATGTTGTCCATCAGTCCAGTTGCAGTGATCTTTGTGGATTTCATTCTTACATTGAGTTGCAAAGACTAAAGGTTGGAGTCTTTTATTTTCGTCTGCAAGTGTAGCAAATTCTCATTTTCAGCAAGCAAGATTTAATAGTTAGGGTTCTTTGGTGGCAATATGACTCCCATAGGAATATGTGGGTGGAGTTTAGCTTGTCAATAAGTTCATAGCTTGATTGAAGGGCAATGGAGATAAATGGTTCTTGGGAGGCAGCTCTCTCTCTCTCTCTCTCTCTCTCTCTCTTTCTCTCTCCTTCATCTTATTGACAAGTCACGTGGAGTCACACCGAGACCTGTGAGAGCCTTGGAGATGCTTCCACCACCACAGGATCCACAAGACACTGCACCCACCAGCTTGTGATCTTCCTGCATGCTGCATCACTGCATGTGCTGCATGAATCTGAAGAGGGACTTATGGACTCGAATCAGACTGATGGGCTAATATTGGGCTTATGGGCCTGCTGTGGACGGGGCTGGGCTGTTTTCTCAATATACAATTATTCTTTGATATACAGCTCTTTCTTACACACATATGAGTGTCTTTGGATTTGTTTCTTGAGTCAACCCTGCCTCACACACAGGACTTGATGACTTGCATGTTGCAGCTTGTGAATAAGCCTGCTTCTGATGCTGGTGCCCGTCTTCATATAGTCCAGCTTCTCTGATGATTTTGTCACCATACAGATTGAATAAGTTTGGTGAATGGAGGCAATCCTGAATCACACTTTTCCTGATTTTAGGCCATGTGACAGTCCCTTGTTGTGTTCCAATGACTGCCCTTTGGTCCACAGATGGGTATTGTATAGACACTAGAAAGTATTCTGGAATTCCGATTCTTTTCAATGTTATCCATAGTTCATTATGCTCCTCACAGTTGACTTCTTTTGCATAGTCAATAAAACAGAGGTAAATAGCTTTCTGGTATTCTCTGCTTTGAGCCAAGATGCACCTGCCATCAGCACTGATAATATTTTGTTATTATGAATCTGACTTGAATTTCTGGTAGCTCCCTGTTGGTCTACCACTGCTGCTGTTGTGCGCTCTCTTCTGCAAAATTTTACATGCATGTGACACCCATCATCCAACCCAAAACCAAATTCATTGTCATCACGTTGATTCCAATTCAGGGTTTCCTGACAGGACTCCTTCTTTAGGCTTCTAAAACTTCAAACTTTATGGGAGCAGACAGGCTTATCCTTCTTATTCACTGTGCAATGCATAACACACTACGCCACCAGGACCCCCACGTTTTTTTTTTCTGGTTTTTGGAGCATCATTGCTCTCCGGTGGTGGGAGTAGGAGGCCCAGCCCCACTGCTGGAATTGAACCTCCATCCCAGTGGGCCGCAGTCCCACACACAACCACTACGCCACTGGGGCTCAGCCCCTATGTTTTAGATTTTGTTTGATCATGTCCACATTCTGTTGGGTCCCTTTTCATTAGAGTAGGCATCAAATGTTACATAGAGAGTTATCAAGTGACCCAATCATTCCTAAGTTCATATCTAGAGAAAAATATCCCTATGAAGAGTTTATATTCACAGCCTATCACTAAAATGTACATCTAGAAAGTGTTGACTTGGCAAATGTTGTGTTGCATATGCAAACAGTAAAAAAAGAGCTTTTGTGAATAATCAAAGAATTATTCACAACAGATAAGTAAACGAATATATACAGAAAAATCTGATATAATTATATATATAATACAATATGATTCAGCAAAAAAGGAATGAACAGCTGATACAAACTACATATATGATGAATATACATTATGGGAAATCAAGAAGCCACACACAACAGACTACACATGATATGATTCTAATTACTTGACAATTCCCAAAAGGAATTTTTGTGTGTGTGTGCATCACTGCCCCAGTGTCACTTTCCTGGCCTTTTTTCTCACAAATGTAATTTGTTTTGTTTTGTGGCATCACTGCCCTGGTGGGAATAGAAAACCCAGCCTTGCTCATGGAGAGCTGCTCCTGGATTTAAACTGTCAACCCTGTGGGCCGCAGTTCTGTACACAACCACTAGGCCTCCAGCAGCCCTCCTGAAAGGAATTTTATAGAGATATAAAGCAGATCATTGGTTGCCAGAGAAATAAGCTTGGGATGGGACTGACCACAATTGCACAGAAGATGGAGAAGATGGAGGTGTGTTAGATTGGATTGCCTAGAGCAGTGGTTCTCAACCTTCCTAATGCTGTGACTCTTTAATATAGTTCCTCATATTGTGATGTCCCCAACCACCAGAAATATGTGTCTTGTGCTGGTCTTAGGTGACCCCTGTGAAAGGGTTGTTTGACCCCCAAAGGGGTTGTGACCCACAGGTTGACATCCACTGGCCTAGAGAAACAAATCCAGGGACACTCATCTATGTGGGTGAGGGATTTATATTAAGAATTATATACCAGCCCAGTCTAGATCCAGTCCATAAGTCCTCTACTACTTCATAAGTCCGATACTAGTCCATAAGTCCCTCTTCAGACTCACGCAGCCCCATGCAACAATGAAGAATGCAGGGAGATTACAGGCTGGTGAGTGCAAAGTCTTGTAGATCCATCAGCCCGGGACACCTCTCCCTACAGCATGGCTTGAAGTGGCTCATCAACAAGATGATGACACAGAGAGGGGGTGTGCAGCCTATGTCCAGGGAGAAAGGGAAAGACTGGCCACTTAGAAACATTGATCTTGCTAGCCCTCCAATGAAGCAATGACCTGATGGACAGGCTGACCTTCATCCACATGTTCCTATGGGAGCCTTTTTGGCACCAACAAAACCCTAACTATCACAGCAGGCATAATCTAAAAGTGAACTATGTCAGCTGTATAAACTTGCTAAAAAAATCATTGAATTGTCTGAAAATGCAAATTTCATCAGATGCAAATTCCACCCCAATAAACTTTTAGAAACAAAAAATTAAATGTCTTGATTTTAAGATGTTCACAATTAATTCAAATTCTTAAAGAAACCGAGTGAGGGAAAAGCAAAAACAAAAAAACCATGGCACATCTGTAGGCAAAAGACCATGAGTTGCGTATTTGCAACCCCATTGCTGGGTTGCAGAAATAGGAATTTGAACACAATAAAATACTTGCTCTCCCAGAGGTTTAAGATTTAGAGGAAGAAAGGCAATAGCACACAGTGACAAAACCTTATCGTAAGTACAGTAGGGGGATATCCAGGGAGCTGCAGGATCCCAGGGAAGTCCTGGCTCTGCCTGGGCAGGGGTGGAGGTGCCAGAGAGGAGGTGGATGTTGAAGAACAATTAGGAATTCGGGAGCTTGCAAGTGTAGGACGTGCAGAAAACGGGTGGGTGACACTGTCAGACAAAGGAGGCGGAATGGGCAAAGGCTTGGAGCCGTGAGACAGCACTGTTCCGTCAGAGAGCAGTGAGGGCCGGGCTGGGGACAGTGACGGGGCAAGACTCAACTGAGCAGGAGGGTGAGGCAGGACCAGGTGACCCAGGACAAGGCAGGCCGCCCTACCCCCTTGTGAAGCTTAGTGCAATTACTGAGGGGCGTCCCCGGGGGTGCTGCTTAAAGGCGAGAAGTCCACATCCACCCAAGGCGCCTCAGAAGAAAGAGACGGCCATCGATTCCCCATTCAAAGGCAGACAAGGAAAACCTTGTGGGGCACGGTTGCAATTCCATAGCAACGGTTCGCATCTGGGTTTGTATTGGTTGCATGAGCCACAGGGATGGGATTCCTTCTGTCGCAGTCACGTTCATGGATCTTGGCACCATCATCATACACTCATTGAAAAATACTCCTAAATATACTGCTCACCCTGTCACCAGGCACTCTTTTGATGCTTTATGTCAACTCACCTAATCCCATCAACTTTGGTTTTCAAATTCTTGCCCGTATGAGAGTCTCCTGGAAGTCTTAGAACAACACATTGTTTTTTTGAAAAAATTTCGTTAGGGGTGTGCATGTGCACATACTAGAATGTGCCTTTCAAGGCAGTGCTCAGAAGATGCTGACACCGCTGGCCCCAAGAGCACACGGTGAGTATCGCTGCTTTCCTTCAGCCTGGTAAGGACCGTACCACTGCCATCACCCCATTCCCATTTAATAGACAAGGGGACAGATTAAGCAACTTGCTGAAGATCATGGAGCTAGCTCCAAGTGGTGCCCATGTGTCTTATTTCAAAGGTGCCAAATAAGCAAATTTAAGGATGCCATTTAAAATATTTGTTTGCAATATATACTACATCTCTAGGCAGCCCAGGTGTGAAGAATTAGTGACTACTCAGTTACAAACCAGTTGTATAAAGCCTAGTATACTCTTATGTCGATTTTTAGTGTACCTGAAAGTTTTTCTCTAATATTTTTAATGTATAGAAAGGTACACTATATTCTAGACACTAAGACAAATAGTTGACTAATGGCTGTTAGAAAGGAACCTTCCCTAATTGTTGCAATTTATATACAAACTCAACTTAAAGACCGTCTAAGACTGGAACTAATTTGTAATATGAAGACTCATTCCCTTTCAGTCTCGGGATACAGACCAGGGGCCTTCCAAAAGTTTGTGGGAGGAATGGAGTTAGAATATAACAGAATTGGGCTGAGCCCCGGTGGCGTAGTGGTTGTACGCGGGACTGCGGCCCACTGGGACGGAGGTTCAATTCCAGCAGTGGGGCTGGGCCTCCTACTCCCACCACCAGAGAGCAGCGATGCGCCCCCCCCCCCAAAAAAAAAAGAATATAACAGAATTCTCCCAGGGACTTTGTGAAGCCCCTTGTGTAGTTTATAGGCACACTCTCACTGAGTCGTAACTGCCAGCTGAGACAGAAGGATTGGAAAAGCTAACTGATGCCTAGGGGTGAAGGGTAAGTCTTTAAGGAACTCTTAAGCTCTCCCAATAAAATTTCCTTGGGCTCTCACCGGGATGAAGCACACATATCAATGTACAAACTATTTAAATATGTAATAGGAAACCACACTAAAATTTGCAACCCAAGAATGAAACGTGCCTAAATATTCAGTGGCTTGCTTTAAGTGTGTTTATTTTTGACTTTTGGTAAATTTTGCAGCCAGTATGGAGAGAAGCTAGCTTTGTCCCACATGTGCTATGTCTGTGCCCCCACCCTCCCACACCCAAGGTGAAGATGGCAAGGCTTTCCTGAACTCATGAGCCTTTCACATCGTGATCTCATTCGTAGCCTTTTCCTGGTTTCCTTCCAGCCAACAGCTTCTTCCTTAAATTGGTGGCATTATGTTATTTTTGAGATCTAAATCACAGGGACTGTAACACAAGCCCGCATGCTCCATCTTGTCGCTTTGTAGAGTGCTGTTTATTTAATTAAAGCTTCTTACAGGTCCATAAAAAGACCAAACATTGAGGGGGGAGGGGAGAAAGGCAGGGTGTATTGGAGAAAAGTCCCAGGGTAGACTAGAGAAAGTAACAATAAACAACTTTGCTGAAGTTCAAAGTTAAGGAAGAATATATTAACGTGTACCTGAGCATTTCTAAATATGACTTGAGCATAAGCAGATCAGGTGACCACACAGGGTGCAGGACCACCCCCCAAACGGGTCACATGCTTGCCAAGCTTCTGAAAACGTGGGGGCTGAATAAACGATTTGCCCCATGGCCAGGACAGCATTACCTCCATCCGTGGGAGAGGTGGGGCAGACTTACCTTAAATCAATTTCTTGCTGTGTTCCTTTTAATTCTTTTGATACTTATGCCCTTGTTTTTTGCAGAATTTATCCAAAAGCGAATTTACAGAGCAGCAATGTTATACTGTTTTCAAGGGCTAATTTATTATGACTGGCTCTGTGGATTGACATCTCTGGGACCACAGCCCTCCAAAGTGGAGGCCTTCACCCACTGGAGTCCCTAGGGAGGCCATTAGGAGTGATATTTTCCCCGGCTCCAGGGTTCCCCAAGCAATGATAGCTCCCTGAGGGGAAAGTGCACAGCCTTCCCAGCTCTCTGGCTACCAAAGAATCCAGTCCACAAACGCCGGGGAGGCACTCTTACGTGATGCGCTATGAGATTTAGAAAGGCACTGTCAATACGAGACGTTTCTCGTTGGGTTATTTTTCCTAGTAGGAGGGATCCAAGCAATGAGGCCTTGTCTTGGCCCTCGAAAGCGGAAGCCCACCACCTGAGGGTCCCCCCACCCAGCCATCACGCAGGCACAGGGTAACTGGAAGTCCCCCTCGAACAGTAAACAGAAAGCTTGAGACTCAAAGGATTCAGACCGCCCCACCTCCCATTCACCTTCACAAGTGCAGTGGGAAGGGCTGGGAGGAAAGGCCTCACACATTCGCGGCTCAGCTATTGGGGCTGCCCATGCCACCCTGACATCTCTTCTTCTTCCGGGCGGCTAACCCACCTTGCAGACTCCGCATCCTGGTTGGCGCGTGCCCGTCTTTGTCAGGGGCAAGGAGGCAGGTGGAAGCTTCTGAGGTCTATCTCAGGTCCGGCACGTGTTCAGGGCGCCACTTGTAAGAGGGGGGTGGGGTGGGGATGGGCACGCGTCCCTGAGTGGTCTCGATGAACCCGGTAACGCCCAACGACCTTACTTAAACGTGGCGATGAGGAGGGGTGCTGCTCTTCCAGTGCCAGTCCAGAGGTGCGCGGGGTGTTCGGAGTGACAGTTTCGGGCACCTGGCGTTTGAAGGGTGATGGACTGACTGGGGCAGCCGGACAAGAGGGGCGTGTGTGTGTGTGTGTGTGTGTGTGTGTGTCCGCGCGCGCACACGCACGCGTGCGTTTCTGCTCATGCCTGTCCTACCACCAATATCTTGGTTCATAATCATTGAGCACAGGCTGACGCAGAGAGACCCTATGTGGTCGGGGGCGGCGTGGATGGGGGTGAGGGGCGACGGGGTGCGCGTCAGGCTCTGACATTCTGCGGAGACGCTGTTCCTTCCAGCTGGTGGTTTTGAACTGCGACCCTAGAGCCCCGAGAGCTCCATATCTTATTCATCTTGAAGTTGGGAGCGGGTTAAAAAACAGAAAAACGACCCCCCGCCAAAAAAAAAAACAACAACAACCCAGACTCACTATCATGGAATCAGAGCCAGCTCACAGCGACCCTATAGACCCTATAAAACCGAGATGGACGTTTTATGAGAGTAGAAAGCGCTGTTGGTTCCCCATTCATGGTTTAAGGCGGAGGGAAAGTAGGTTGGAGGAAAGAGATGTCCAACTTGCGAGGATTCTTTTCCAGGAACCCAGAAGAGCTGGTTTCCGTTGCCCTGATGCTCAGTGAGGGGAGTCTGGGTTGTCTTCCTCGCATACACACCCCACGTCTCCAGTCTGCACTAAACATCTTTCCTCAGCCACCAGTCCAGTGCATCCGGTGGCAGGGTAATGCCTGGCCTGTCTAACCCTTGACTTGGGTATTTTAGGAGCCTGGTGGTGCAGAGGTCACAGCACTTGACTGCCATCCCCCTTTCCTCCCCCCCCCCCACCCCCATAGAAGGTGGGCAGTCTGCTTTTGAACATTAGAGCCTCGAAAACGCTATGGCATAGTTCTGTCCCATCCTATAGGGCCCGCTATAGGGGGCCATACTCACAGCAATCGGGTTCAATAGAGGGGTCCACGTGTTTTAGCGCTCTTCATGACCTTTTTAAAAACCTTTTTGGGGCGTTTCTGGGTAAGGCAGCCTGCTGGAAGTCAGGTCTCCACAGACCTTTAGAGCCAGCAGCTTATTGGGAGAGTGGACCTTCCTCCTTTTTGTTTACATAACAAGAAAATCAACGCAATTCCCTCAAACTGGATTCTCATAATGAAACTGCAGCCTAGAGACATACACACAAACACGCACGCACGCACACACACGCACGCGCGCAGCTCGCCTTGCTGAGACCTGGGCGGGAGGCGGGGTGAACCGCAGAGGGTAAGGTGCATGCGACCCCTTCCCCCTCCCCCGGACGCAGAAGCAGGTGCAGTGGCAGTCCCTTGCCGCCGAGGTCCCCCGACGCTGGAGCGGCATTTCCCGGCCTTTGCCCCGGTTCGCCGAGGCATCCTCCTGGACAGCTCCCAAATCCTTCTCGGGGCGTCCACCCTCGCTCCGACCGGGTCGGTCGCAACCGGGGGGCCGTCCGGCAGTCGGCGCGCGGCCCCGCAGGTGCGCCCCGCCCCGCCCTTCCCGCAGCCCCGCCCCGGCGCTGGCGTCACTGTGACGCGCGGCGCGCGCAGGCGCAGTTCCGTCACCCCGCCCCGCCCCCCCCGCGCGGCCGCCCGCCCGCTCAGTATTATGATTAGCGCTGGGTGCGGGGACCTGGCAGCTGGGAAGGAGCCTTCTGCGCCGCGGCCGCTGCGGACGGACGCCCGTCTGCGGGTGGAGGTAGGGGCGAGCGCGCCGCGCGGCGGGGCGCGGCGGCCGTCTGCGGGCCGGCCTCGGCGGCCGCTGCAGCCCGCGCCGCGCCAGGGCAGGGCGCGCGGGCCGGGGCGTCCGCCGCGGGCGGAAAGTAAGTTGCGCGCGCCCCGATCACCGCGCCGCGGCCCGGAAGGACGCGGGGCCCCGGGCTGCGGGCGGCCCCGGCCGGCCGAGGCGGAGGCGCGGCCTGGCGGCCGGGCGGCGGCGGGCCCCGGGCGGGAGCCGTCACTGCGGCGGCGGCGGCCGCGGGTGCCCGGAGGCCCTGCCCTTGCGGCCGCGGCGGATTGCGGCACCTCGGGAAGAGCCCGCAGCCCCGCGCCCCGCCCCGGAGCGGGCCGAGTGCGGCGCCCGCGGGGCCGAGTGCCGCGCGCCGTCCGGCTCCCCGGGCTCATGGGGTGTGTTCCCAAATCCTCTCGATCTGCTTCCTTTCTGCTAAGGAATCCGGCGATCCGGCTGCAGCGAGGGCTGTCTCGCTCGAACGGCAGCCTTACAATAGATCGGGGATCTTGTCTGCGAAGTAAGGGCGCCGGGGTGCTGGGGAGGGGGTGCTATTCCCGAGGGGGAGGTAGAATTCTCTTTTGGATTGGGGAGACCTCCCTTCTTTTCTGTAGATGACTGGGTAGTCATCGCCTGTTGATATTTCTGGACCACCCCCCCTCCCCTTTTTTTCCCCTCTTGCAAAAACCTTCCTGCTGTTTACTTGCACTTGGCATCTAGCGAAGTGACAGCGTTTGCTTCCGGGGACCCCTGGAGCTGGACTTCTCCAGTAGCTTCTTGGGATTTGGTTCCAGTCCAGTGTCGGTGGCAGTTGAGCTGTGGAGTCTGCAAATCTATGAGACTTCTGGAGATGGAGAAGTTCACCGACTGTCGAGTTACTTTTTACCCCCTTCTGTTTTATGAAATGTATCCCCCAGAAATCCTGGGAGCTGATTGAACTGGGTTTGTGTGTGTGTGTGTGTGTGTGTGTGTGTGTGTGTGTTGTATGTGTGTGTGTTCAAGTTTCCAGGCTCCTTAGCCTCGAATGTTGGGTTTCCTGTTGAATTTCCACCCGGATTCCTGGCAAATGTTAAATGTCTTACTTTGGGTTTCTGGTGTGCTGTTAGGAAAGGGTTGGTTGTCTCAAACCAGTCGGTTGTCTGTAATTGATCAGAAAGTCCATCCGTGTACTTTAAAGCCTGGTGGCTGTCAAGGCTTATGTAACCAACTTGTTAATTTATAATCTTCTTACATCGCTTTCCAGATTTATAAGATCACTCCCTTAAGGAAATCTGTCTTCAACGTCTGCTTAAATATTTCTCTTGGAATTGGATTTCTGAAGAGGAATGTACTGTTCAAGCGATGATTGAAGCATACTAATTAGATAACTTTATTTGGGGGTTGGGGGGGGGAAGCAACCAAAAGACGATGGGTATTTTATTTAAATATCTGTATCCTTGTCCCTGTAAAGAAAACAGGTGACATTCCTGTGGTGTAGACCCAGAAAACAGCAAAGCTACATGACATTCCCAAGGTCACACGAAGCAGTATAGGATTGACAGTCAAGTTCAAAGTGGTAACACCTAATTGCTTGCACATCTTTCTGGGCGTGGACTCCTTCAACCCTAAGCTTTGAGTGCCACCTTTCTGGTTTCTAAATTTGTGTGAGGACATTTGATTGTTCCATTTGTATACAAAAAAAATGATTCTAACCCTATTCGTTCTTTGCACTTCTGAGTCGATGTTTCGAGTATGGTTGCAGGCAGAGCTGTTAGATTAAAACATGACACGGGAACTCAGAAGTCATCTATATATTTTTAATGTCCCGGAGGGTTTTAAATATCCTTATGAAGATGGAAAGACAGCCTGGCCCAATGGTTAAGCACTTGTTGTCTGCGGAAAGGTCGGTGGCTGAAAGTCACTGGGAGAGTGTTGTGACAGTCTGCTTCTGTAAAGATGGATAGTCTTAGACACCCTCTGAGGCCGTGATCCTGTACCCTACCCTATAGAGGTTCTGTGAGTCAGAGCGGGCTTACTGACAGTGGGTCTGGTTTGGGCTTTATTAAAATGGAAGAGTTTTCATGTTTATACAGGAAATTCTGTGGGTGTTCCTGTCATCTTGAAAGTGAAACTGAACAGAAAGAAGGTATTTAATTTCGGAGAGATTCAGCTGCCGTGTGTGCCTCTAAGGATTGGCATAAATAAGACATGATTTCTTCCCTGTAACATCTTGTCTGAACCTGAGAACTTCTTGCATTACCCCAAGAAGAACAGTGTCTGGGGGAGAACTTAACCATGTGGCCAGAATTTTAGGAATTAAAGATAAGCCTTGAGGAACTGCAAAGCGTTCAGGTAACTCCCAGCTATTTTCCCATCTACTGAAATGTCTTAGCCAAGACACTTTGATATGAAAACTGTTTTCCAAAATTTCGGTACTAATTTGTGGCGTACCAGTAGTACGTTTTAGGTGGAAAAGTGGCATCAGTGCTGGAAGTTTAAAGATAAACTTGACTTTTGGTGTGTAATACACAGAGCTTCTGTGTGTCTGTGGTGGGGGCCTTAGGTTAGAGCGTAGACTCCCCAACTTACTCGGTTTACAGGGGAGTGCTGAGTAATGCTTTTTTTTCTCTCTCCCCTGAAAAAACTTGGATACTGTTGTCTTTAAATCAGGATAGTCTAGTTATCTGCTTTTGCTGTGCGCCCCCCCCCCCCCCATCATTCCATTTACTGAGTTCAAGGGTGAGGAGTCCTGGGGACAAAGTGTTTTTTAAACACTCAGGGCAGACTACAAGGTCAGTGTTCTGAACCCACTAGCCACCCTGGGGCAGAAAGATGTGGCCATCTAATCCCGTAAAGATGCTCACAGCTGCAAAGTCCATTCTGACTCAAAGCCACCCTGCAGGACACATAGAAACCTTATGGGTTTCCGAGACTTTCAAATCTCTCCAAGTCCCAACTTGATCCCGCAGAGCGACCGGCAGAGTCGAGCCACTGGCCGTGTGACCTTGTGGTTAGCAGTTCAGTGCTTAACCCGCTTGACCATTTCTGCTCCGTCCTCCAGGGTCACTGCCAGGCAGAATCCACTAGATGTCCGTGGGTGTTTGGGGCTAGATGGTACTAATAGAAGAGTGAATGGAGAACTAGTTCCTGTCCGTAGGAGCTTGCAGGCTATTGGGAACGAAAGGCATTAGTAGGTACACCGTGAGATCAGATGGATTGGGAGTCCAGGTGGGGGGCAGTGAGCAGTCCGACTTGTAAATACTTCCCAGAGGGGGCGGCTGAGGCCTGGTCTGGAAGCCAGGTAGTGTTTCTGGGCCAGGGCCTGGGCTTCCCAGGCTTTGGAAGGGACCCAAAGACAGGGCCGAGTGTCAGGGGAAGAGCTTGAATCCAAGTGGGTGAAAGGGACTTGGGGCAGAGACAGGGCAGTTGCTGTCTTTTAAAATGAGTTTATCAAGGAAAGGGGGATGGGGTGGGGGGAGTAGTTAGGGTAGGAGCTTTGGGGGACTGGAGGGAGCAAAGCTTGTTGGTATTTTATTAAAATTTGGGACAAACTGGTCCCAAACCCCCAGGCTTCCATGGCATTGTGAGTGAGTGTGGGCACTGGAAGCCTGTGGTCTGCTCGGTGTGTCCAAGAGAAACCATTTCTTGCCACCGAGGAGGGCCCTGCCTGCAGAGGGTCCCAGAGCACTTCTCTGCTATCACATCCAGAGCCTGCTGAGACCCTGCTTTGGCGACTCCAGCACTAGCTTCCGCTCAGGTGGGCTCCACCACAGAGAACAAAGCCACCACAAGACACGGGCCTCTTCTCTGCGCCTCACTCTGGCTAGGTCGCCCCGTCTGGAACACGGCACGTGTCTGCTCTGCAGTTCTTTCCCAGCCAGGGGTGTGTGTGTTGGGGGGAGGGCGGGGGCACGTTACCTGCCAATCCAGCGTGATGTGACCGTCAAGTATGGCGGCACCTATGTAGATGTGAATCCACGCCCCCTTAGCAACAGACAGGCTGGTCCTGGGGGCCGTGTAATGTGCGCTGTGAAGTTGGCACTCCATTTCAGTGGGGGGGGGGGACGGGGCTGCATGACTTGTGACTGCAGCCCCCACCCAACCCACCGAGCCTCCCTCCCTCAGTCATGGGCAAGCAGTCATCATCCTCACGCTCAAAAGGGAAAGCCAGGCCCAGGCTGGAGCCGTTCCTGCTGCACAGCCTGTGTGCCCAAGAAGCTGTGAAATTCTGATCCTTAGTTTGTGGCTTCAGCAGCGGCCAGTACTCATTCCCATGCAGCCGGGTGGGGTTTGAAAAGGCCTTTAGTGACGGAGCCGCAGAGCTTGAAGCCAACCTGCCCATGGACGCTCACACGCAGTAGATGCTCAGGAAGTGCTTGTTCCTGTTCTCTCGGTCCATGTGAACATCTCCACCATCTACGGAGAGCCTGCGGAGGTTTCCCTGTAGTCAGCTCTTGAATTCTGCTCCCAGAATGCGTCTCTGACTCAGGTGCATCCTGGTCACCACTACCCTCTTTTTAAAAAAGCACTCATCATGACCCTGTATATAACACACACACACACACACACACACACACACACACACACACACACACACACACACATGCGCCATGTCCTATTTCAACGTTCTTCTCAAATCCAGTGCACTGGCAGCAAGTATGTCCACCCGGTTGTCCAACCATCAATCCTACCCTGCCTTCATTGGGGTGCCTTTAAATTAAAGTGACCAGACTTTTAAACAATCTTTCCCGCATCACGCAACATTTTTAAAAAGTCCCGATTTTTGGAAGAGTGCATGTCAAGCTAAGGAATGGCGGGAAAATGGGAAGGGAATATACCCCCTCTACTCCCCCTCCCCCCCAACCTGGTCAATGGTGTCCTGCTTTACCAATGTGAAAATCTGGTCACTTTACTTTAAATAATCCTTTCCGACAGTCTCCTCTCCTCTCCCCTGGCTTCTTGTCTTGCCCTTCTGGTCTGATATCTGGGCTGCCGGCATGCTTTTCTGGTTCAGCCCCCATCCCCAGTGGCTGCTGCCCTGCTCAGCAGTCTTGGTCTTCTTAGTGTTCTTCATTTCTCCATTTAGTACAATATCTCTTATCAACTTATTGAGCCAGGAGACACTGGGAGACAGAGGTGACTGAAACAGGGCAGGGGCTCACATTTATTTAATCCAGTGGGAGACGCAAATTATCAGTCACACGGCCACACACATAACTGATACTGCCACTTGGTGATAAGGGCCCTACTGGAAAAAGGTTGCTGAGGGCGGTGGTGGCAGGAGTGGGGGCGGGGTAAGACGATGCTTTCACGCGGTCCTTCAAGTTGGGCACCCCAGCCCGAGGAGCAGAAACTGATTTGCTACGAAGGCAGGGCCTTTTGGGCATCTGGTTGTCCCCGCCCTCTCTGTCCTTGACCCTCTACTCATGCATTGTCCTTCCACACGATGGATTTTAGGGACTCTTCTTGTAAAGCCTCATCCCCACCCCCATCGTCATCCGTGTCAAGTTTTAACACACACACACACACACACACACACACACAAAGATGAATTTCTCTGGGGCAAGGCAGATTTAGGGGAAAGAACACCTCCAGTATGCCTATTCCTGTAGGCTTTTTGGAGATGATTTCAGGCTGGAACCTTTCTAATATAGTCAGTTGGGGCTTTTAGGGCTCCTTGGGGATGAGAGGGTTCTGACAGCAAAATAAGATAGGAACTAGAGGCACAACCCCTCTCAAATATTGGAATCTCTCAGGAGAAAGAACTTGGAAAAATTGGAAAAAAAAAAAAACACAGCAAGAAACCCTTTGGGCAAAGTTGATCCCATTCCACAATTGCAAATAACATGTTACCTGTTTAGTGCCCATCATCCTCATACCCAAACCTCCTGCCCTCTCGCGCTGATTTCCGACTCGTGGTGCCCCCTACAGGGTTTTTGAAGCCGGGAGCCTTTGCAGGAGCAGGCAGCCTCATCCTGTGAGGAGCAGCTGGGGGGTTTGAACCCCCAGAGCTTTGCCCACAGCCTGCTTGGGCTCCTTCAGTCACTCCACGCGGTTCTGCTCCTCTGTGTTTTATGGGTAGGGTTTGAGCAGCCAAATCCCTTAGTCCTCTTTCCACTGCACTGCTGTGCCTCTCTGCATGTTTGGAGCAGGAATGACTTGATTATTTTTAAATACCCCTCTCGGGCAAAGGCCATAAGCAAGATTGACTGGTGTTTTGGAAAGCCAAATTTCACATCTGCTGCCCCAGGTTCCTTCTCTGATGCCCTCTCCTCTCATGGGGGCACGTCAGGCTTTCTGCCCCCCCCCCCCCCCCCCCCCCCGCCGTTGTCCGTCGCTCTGTTGGGTCTACCCCTGCTGTTTCCCGGTCTCCCCTGTGGTCATGCAAGGGGGGCAGGGCAGGGGGAAGATTGGGGCGTGTTGAACTTGTGTGCATGCGTAGCCACGTGGGTGCCTCTGTGTTTGAGACATTTTGGCATACATTTTACGCTTACTGGGTAACGCGGAGTTCATTTTAGACTCTAGACAGCCTTTGTGGCCAATATTTACAGACAAACTTTACGATAAAGTGTAACGCTGTGTTTTACCACATTTTCTGCAGATTAACGGTTACCTGCCTCATTTATTGACAGCCTTGAAAATTTGGAATAAGCGTGTTTATTCTGCAGTTTTGAGCTTTATTGTGCCCTGGGCTCTCCTATTTTGAGTGATTTGCTAATCATCTTGTGAAGGAAAATGCTTTTTCAGACACCCATGGAGAGGATTTAATTTGTAAAATATATTAAAATCGAGGTTTGGGAAAGGGTAAAGTTTTTAAGGAGGAAAGAGATCCTGCTTCAATGTTTACCGGTGCAACTTCTGTGTCACAAGTCCTTTGTCTTACACCTAAAATGGACTTGTCGGTTGTAGGGGAAAGGTAAGATTTTGCCATGACATATGAGTAAGCTACAAAGCTCCTAACAGAGGAGGGAGCCCTGGTGGCGTGGTGGTTACAAGCCGGGCTGCTAACAGCAAGTTCAGTGGTTCCACACCCCTAGCAGCAACTCAAGAGGAAGAGGAGACATTTTAATCTCCGTAACGCGGTCCCATCTGGGAACTCATAGGGCAGTCTGTCTTGCAGGTTGGCATGGCCACAATGGCAGGGAGTTTGGTTTGAGGACACAGAGGGAAGGGACCCACCTGGCGGCTCAGGAGCCCAACTTCTGAATGCTGCCCGCCTGTACAGACTGCGCGGGGCCCTGGGGAGGCAGGATTTGCCCTCCTCAGCTGCATGCCTGCCCTAAGGCCAGGAGGTGGCCGGTGCCCTTTTACCCGGCCTTCAATTCTCTGCCTTTGGCAGTAACCTCATTTCGCAGCCTGGCATTTTTCGGGCCAGTTCAGAAAGTTTGTAAGTGAAGGAGCTGTTGGTGTGTGTTTGGCAAGTCTTTGGTCGTGCTGGGGAGTTTCTTCCAGCTCGTCTCACTGATTGCCGGGGCAGGTAACTGCACGGTGTACCCGCATGGGAGGAACCCCAGGAGTGTCAAAGTCGAGGCATTTTCATGCACTTGTTTCCCTGGGAGTTGGCAAAGGCTACCTCAAAGGAGGCACTGTGCGTGCTGATTCAGCCAGAAACCCAGGGCTCAGGAGTCGGTTGCATTTGGAGACCAACCTAAGCAGCTCTAACCTGAAGGCAGGACGGCACAGAGGACGTCCTGAGCTTCGTTGGCCCTGGTGGCACAGTGGGTTAAGTACCAGACTGCTAAGCTCAGGTCTGGCAGTTCAAACCCACCAGTTGCTCTTGGGGAGAAAGACGAGGCTGTCTGCTCTTGAGTTGTCGTCCTGGAAGGTCATGGGGCTTCTACCTGACGGGTCACTCTGAGTCACCATGAACTCGATGGCGGTGGGAAAGGGCTGCCCCTGACATGCTCCGGGCGCACACACTGCTTAAGGACCATAGGCCGGTGCTCTTCTCTGTTTCCGCTGGCCTGGCAGAATTGCAAACCCTCTTCCTTAAAGGAAGCAAAATATTTCATCGAGTATGTCTTGTCTATTAAAAGTACACAAGCAAGATTGGGCCAGTATGTTTTCAATTCTTAACAGAGAAGTAAACCTAGGGCAAAATTATGTGCAAAAGTAAAAAAAAAAGTCACAGCCTCTGTCTGTCCTGGACCAGGAAAGCTGCACATCTTCACCGCCACGATTTGACCAGGACAGCACTCTTCAGGCAAACCAGTGTGTTGTCTGGGTAGACACACAGAGCACACATGCTTTGGGCTTCTGGTTTCTTCTTCATCAGGATCCATATGCTTTGAAATTTTGCGTGTCATTTTTTTTTCATTGTGAGGATTTGCCCATGAGATTCAATGGCTTCCAACTATAGCCGCATAGTGAATATGCACATATTCTGTGAGCTCATATGCACCGATGAGCACATAGGCACATATGTGTACTGTGCGCTCCCTTTTCCCTCGTCATTGACCTTGATGCATTTTCAGATTTTTTTCTTTGCATATGCAAGATGGCCTATGGTTGGAGATAAAACATTTGCATATTGACTTGTGAGATTATTAAGCATGTTAAGTATTTGAAGTTTCTTAGTATTCAAATGTAGATAACAGTTTTCTCTTTCAGAAGGGTAATTCGATTTTGTCTCTTAGCTCGAAATAAGTGATGCGTTAGTGTTTCTGTTTATGGGCAAGCACCATTTTTAATTCCCAGCATTCTTCTTTTCATGGCCATCCTTTCTGCGATATCACCCGAGGAAAGAGGTGTCAGAGAGGTAGAATGCGTTTTGACAATGTTAATAAAAGCTCTGGAAGACAGGAGATTTAGATGAAGTCTTAACGTTTCCCCTAACTTCCAGCTTCAATTCTGGTTTTTGTTTTTTTTTCTTTCCCCTTTTCTGGCAGGAGTGAGCAGTTACGGGTTAGGTCTATTTATTTTGGAAAAATTTCTACACGCCAGCTTTTGTTTAAGTCATTATTTATCATGTGAGCACTTCGTGCCAGGACTGTCACCATGCTAATTTTACATCTTGCCCTCAGGCAGAAGCGGGGACAAGCCGAACATTTTCCACCACTTCCAGCGAGAAGCTGGTTCTTTTGAGGAATTTGTGCTGATTAGCTGTGTTGCAAGTCCATGTTAGAGGTTAACCACTATCTCTACAACCACCGTTGCCGTGGACGACTGCCTGGCTCCCGGGTGCATTCAGAGTTCCCAGGCTGCCCTGGCCCGTAGCTTGCTTTCCTTACAGGGATTGCACACGGCTGCCCTTGAGTTCAAGGCAACCAAACCACTGCCGGGAGAGTCCGGAGCAGGCTGCCTCTGCCTGGTGTGCTTCCGCCCTTCAGTGGTCCCCAAATCCAGTGACATCTACCACGTGGAAGAAAAATGTTTGCAATCTACATTAGTAAGTATCGTGTTTCCCACCAAACATGACAGGGTCTTCCATTTATTTTTTTCTCAAGAAGACACCCGAGGGCTTATTTTCAGGGGTTGTTATTTTTTTTTTAAGTACGGTAGAGCAATCTACATTTGTTCAAACATAGTTAAATCGTCTTCTTCTGGAACATCACGATCACGTTCCAAACCCCGAATTCCATCCTGAAGTTCTTGCGACTCTATCTCCTTTAGAACCCTTGGCCCCCATCTCTCATGTCGAGCCACAGAGATCTCCTTCAATGAGCAGCTCTGATCCACGTGACCTGCTGGGAGTGCATTGGTAGCATCACTGTCGGCGATTTTACCCCATGAATTCTTCACCCAAATCACAACCTTGTGCAGTAGAGACTTCACAAAGTGTCCACACTGATTTCTCGTTCGTTTCCATGCACAAACAGCCTGTTTATTGCATTATCAAGAGTCTAGAGATAGGTCACGATGGGGCAGGTGAGAAGGGCTGGCTGCCCGTCTTAGTCACGGCTCTGGGATGGAATGTGTGGGTTGTGCAGATCCGCTGCGTGGCCACGCCCATCACTAGGTCTTATTTTCGGGGTAGCGCTTATAGTGCACAAATCCTTAGAAATCTTGCTAGGGCTTATTTTACAGGTAGGCCTTATTTTCAGGGAAGCACAGTGATTGCTTTCACCTGGACAATACGTTATTAGAGACCCAAATGGGACACGTTCGTCTATTTCTACTAATGAAATAGACTTAGCTTGGCCTAACTTTTCATTTACAGTCCCGATGTTTCACTCCTTCTGATAGCTGCAGGATGGCCCTAAACCGATCACAACATAGCGAGATTCACCTGGTCCATTGACAAACATCCGCACTCTCCCGCACTGTTGGGCCTGTGTGTCCCTTTCTCTCGGAGAAGCACCTTCTATCGCGCTCTGCCCTGAGGAGTGTGGAAGACGGGCAGCCCTGGCCACTCACTGGGAAGGTCATGCTGGTCTTCGTTGACTCAGAACTGGTTGATCCTCCTTGAGGATGTAGCTGACCGTCTTCCGCAATGCCATGCGTCTGGTCAGTAGTGACCTCTGCAGTTTCAGGAGTAAGATTCCAGCCCAACTCAAAGGGACCCTGACGGCCAGCTAGAAGTGCCCTGGCAGATTTCCGAGATGGACTCTTTACAGTGTAAGCAGGCAGCCTCAGCTCTCTCCTGCTGAGCGGTTGGTGGCTTCGAACTGCTGACTGTGGAGTTAGCAGCCCAGTGTGTAACCACCACACTATCAGGACGGCTCCTCGGGTGACAACAGTCTTTAAGAGCCTGCCCGGTGGCATTTCTACAGGTAGACTTTGTAGCTTGACATGTCCCCTAATTGGGGATGAAAACTTTCACTTCTTGGTCTTTGTAAAAAGAGTTTCACATGTAAGAAGCATAAATGCAATTTTATCAAACTTTGCCAGAACTCAGTTTTCAGTTGTTGGCGGTCGTGGGAGAGTAGAGGTTTTAAAGCACCGGTTTCGTCTTTGTTGTGGTTGTTGTCAGAAGCCCGTGTGTAGTTGAGTGTTGGTGACGCGTTCTAATCTTACAGGTATTTTGTTGTGGTTGTTGTCAGAAGCCCGTGTGTAGTTGAGTGTTGGTGACGCGTTCTAATCTTACAGGTATGACCGGGGGTGGCAGTGGATGGAGCCTACTCCGCCTGCCTGCACTGGTTCATTCCTCCACTTCCCCAGGGCATGGACGGGCGGGGGCCTGGCAGCACCCTCGCTCCTCCGCAGGCCGCTATGCCCACCCCGGGTCTGCAGAGGAGAGGTTTGTGGAGTGCCCACACTGGTGGTGATGCCAACGAAAGCCTCTCCGTGGGTTTCCATAAAAGTAACAGGGTGCATTCCAAGGCGCCGGGACGTTGTGTCAGGGAGGCTGGCTCTACAGCTGTTTTCAGCAGCTTGCAAAATGTGTGCAGGGCCACCCATACTTCCTTCCTCTGCTCGCGCCACACCCGCCTGCCTCGCGAGCGAGAACGCCCGCCGACTCTTGCAACACACGCCAGCTTCTGTTCCTCAGGCGGAGGGAGGGAGACTTTCCAGGCTGGCCAGCCCGCGCCGTGTCATTGAGGTCCCGGCCGGTGTGCGCACAGGCTGAGTCAGAAGGCCCCCTGCAACGGTTCTGCCGTTTAAAGAGATGTCACGTGAGCAGTCGGCGTCCTGACTGACACAGGAACTGTCCAGGGCATAGAACAGTGCTCCTCCCCTGAAGCAGAGAAAGGAGTCGCCATTGGACTGCCTGTGTGTCCCCAAGAACTTTGTCCAGAGCGTTGGGATCCTGGATGCGTCTCCAAACCGCATGCGGGTCGTTGGAATGCAGTTTCACAGGGTCTGTCTTTTCTTTGTCGGCATTCTTGCATCTCCCCACACCCCGAAAGTTGCGGTTCTCAACCTGTGGGTCATGACCCCCTTTAGGGGTCAAATGACCTTTTCACAGGCATCACCCCATTCATCATAGTAGCAAAATGGCAGTGATGAGGTAGTCATAATAATTTCATGGGGGGAGAGGAACTGTAGGAAAGGGCCGCGACTTTTACGAAGGTTGATTGCCCTAAAGGGAACATGCACTAATTTACTTTTTGAGGGAAATATTTAGAAAATGGCCACGAATGTGTTTATTTTCTCATTTTATTGGGAAAAGATTGGGTCTGAACATGTTTCGTGTATAGAAAATAATTTAGAAGGTTGTGTACCAAAATGCTCACACAATGCCATCATCCTTGAAGGTGGGACGGGGTGTCTGGCAAAACTCTTGGAAATGTGACGTTCCATTGTGTGCATGGGCGTAGTTTCAGGAAGGCCACTGATAGGTTAAAAGGACCGATTTTCCATGTGGGGCCCAGGGGTGCCATTTCCCCCCTTTCTACTTCCCAGTAAACCTTTTCAGAGCTCCTATAAGAATCTGTCACTGTGATAAAGACCGTATAGACCAGCGGGTCTCAATTGTCCTTGTGCTGTGATCTTTCATACAGTCCCCACGTGGCAGTGGCCCCCCACCCCCACCCCCAGCCATAAAATGATTTTCGTTGCTACTTCATCACTGCCATTTTGCTGCCGTTAAGAATCAGGTGACCCCCGTGAAAGGGCGGTTCGACCCGCAAGGGGTCGTGACCCACAGGTTGAGAACCACTGATCTGGACCTTTTCTGTAGGGCGGCTTTGGGAGAAAGTCATCAGAGCAGTACTAAAATCATCGGGCAGCTGATGCCCCGCTAGATGCGTCATCTACTGCATTGCTCACTCCGGGTCCTGTGCTCGTCCAAATACTTCACCTGTGCCAACTCACTCACGCCTCATCTCTGACCTTTCCTAAGGAGAGAATGGACCCCTGGGGAAGTCGGGTCGCTTCCCAAGGCGCCCTGGCTAGGGAGAAGAAGGCCTGGGACTCCCAGCAGCCCTCGCCTGCAGTCGGTGCTCAGCCTCCAGGCTCCCCACCACCTCACCGCTGCAGAGCCGGCAGGTGGAGAGAAGGAAAAGGCCGAGGGAGGTGCTGCCTGGCCCAGTCGGAGCTGAAGGACTGGGTGGTCTCCCTGCTGTTCTCAAACCTGGACCCCCTGGCGGGGGGTCTCCATCTCCCTTTCCTGCTTTCTTGTTTTCACATCCGGGGGCCGCCCCTCCCTTTGTCACCTGTTCTTATCTACGTTGGGCCACTGCTTCTCTTCCAAACACCTTCGTGCTTGGACTTCGTGATCACCCAGCTGTCACTCAACCATAGAGCATCATATGAACTGTCGCATGTGTTAGGGTAGACTAGAGAAACAGTCAGAAACATGCATATGGATATAAAGGAAAGGTTTATATACAAGAGGAATGGGACATCGAGAAAGCTTCACAACCCAGTCCAGTCCAAGGTCATAAGTCCAATATTAGCCCAAATGTCTAATACCAGTCTATAAAGTCTCCTTCCGACTCACGAAGCATGTGCAATGACACCAGGACAACCACAGGCCAGTGGGTGCAGAGTCTTGTGTGTCCAGCGGCAGTAGAAGCATCCCAGTGCTGGCAGGGGTCTCCCCATGACTCCTCGTTTCCAGGGCTCAGGGTCCATCAGCATTATCCAGGAGTGTAGAAACATCTCAGCATTGTCAGGGCCTAACCCCGTGGCCTCCCAAGCATTTTAGCGCTGGTAGGAGTCTCTACATGGCTTCTGCAGCCCCAGAGGTTTGGTTCCATCAGGGTAAACCCATGTGGCTTCTCCTCTGGCTTCTCCAGTCTCCAGGACTCAAGGTCTGTATCTTGCTGCCGTGTTGTCTTGTCGGTAGTCCATCGCCAAAAGACTGAGTCAAATCTCTCTCCTCCAATTGGGAAATAACGCGAGAATTCTCAGCAGAAAGCCATGGCCACACAGAGGCCTCATTGGCTATCTCCAGATTGACAGGCTAAACTCCCACCTCTACACTCCCAGTGCTGAAATTGGCACAGCTGGTGACTGCCACACGTGGAACACCCAAAGGTGTGTGGCTCGAATCCACCCGTGATGCGGTGAGAGACAGAGCCCCGTGACCTGCTACCATAAAGAGTGAGGCCAAGGAAGCCCTCAGGGGCGGCCCTCTGCCTCATGGGGGTCATTCGTAGCTGGACGGCCTCTAGGTTGTTTGTGTGCCTGCAGCACCTACCACCTCACTGTGTGCAGACCCGGTCTGCGTACAGTCCCATTGTTCCTCTCGGGTGGAAAGGTGTGTGCCCTTCCTGGTGCTGGCGTGGCCATTGAGGTCCCCTCACCTGCTTCATGACAGCATGGTGCCGAGGGGCTGGCGTCATGTACTCCTTTGAGCCCCTGAGGGTCCCTGCAGATGGGGTGGGCTTAAGCCGGCCGAGCAGGATGAGGCCCGCAGCTCTGCTGTTGTTGGCTGGGCTCGTTGAGCCTCGTTGTACCACCTTGCAGGCTCCCAGTGAGTAGTCCATGCAGAGGGACCTTCATGCCAGTTGCCCAGGAGGCATTTAGAAGAGGGCGAGCACACAGGCGGTGCTTGCCATGGTAAGTCCAAGGGTGTTTCTACCCTGGGCCCCAGTGCATACATGCATGGGCTTATTCCAGTAGCACATTGGTCATCGTCTCTGTAGAGTGCCTTCAATAACATGGACATGGATGCTTTTTCTTTTCTTTTTTGTATCAGGAGAAAAAGCAGCGTGGAGATTGGGGCCAAGGTCACCTTTTAGCAAGACTTCAAGTAGATGGTGTCTTTGTAGGGTAGCTAGCTACAGGGAAGCTAATGTGGGAAGCAGCTGCTCCATGTTGTGGTGTTTTTCTTGAACAGAGATTCTGTCTGTGGTTTGTGCCGGTCCCGTTTGACTTACCCTTATAGGGATTTTTTTCTCCTTCCGCCCTGCATCAGTCACTGCAGCCAGCCTTTCCAAGCTCTCTACCTGGAAAAGTCTCTGTCACTCTAAAAAGGTTTTTTTTTCTCTTTTACTAAAGGGAATACACAAGGAGTTGTAATTCATAGGCAGAATAATAGAGGGTAAGGAAGCCCCTAAAAACAGACTTATATATATATTTTTTACCAGTTTCATGAAGATCCAGCATTCGGCTGGCTGTATGACTCTTGAGCAAAGTTAGAACCCAAAGGAATCAACTAACAAGGATTGCTTCTCTTGTCTTCTTCCAGGGGAAAGAAGCTGCCCAGGAAGCGCAGTGACAGCGAGGATTATTCAGGACGCAGTCTGCAGGGTAAGTCTCAGGGTGCCTGCTGCCCATTCACCCGTGCATGCCATAGACCCCTTCTTAACGCCTGGCACTGTTGTTGGGAATGTCCGAGGCAGGACAAGAGCCTCACATATCAAGAAAAATTCACGTCTTCCTGTTCAAATTGGATAGGAGGACTAGATGGTGGGCTAGGCTTCAAACAGATACTCAGTAACAAGAATCATTCTTTTGGTCCTCCCCACTCTCCGTCAGTCATCATGCCCTGCCCTTGGGCCTGCAATTTGATTGGCGTTTCCTAGACTCGAGCTACAGAGAGTGAGTTCTCAGATATTTCAAGTGAATAATCCTTTACTGTGGAGTGTCATGATTACACATGGGGCTGCGAGAGACCATGGAGAATCACAGTCGTGGGCACCCTACTGGCATGGAACAGTGAATTCACAGAGGACTGCGGGGCCAGGCCCAAGCCGAGCTATGTTGATGCCCTCCCCAGAAGAAGGGAATAATACAGAGGACAGCCCTGAAGATACAGTCGGGGGGAGAGAGGCAGGTCTCTCCAGATCACACTGCAGTGAACTAAGACGGAGGGAAAGCGCGAGAGAGAGAGAGAGAGAGAGAGAGAGAGAGAGAGAGAGAGAGAGAGGAGGGGGGGGGGGTGCAGAGATAGGGATAGGGAGAGAGAGAACTTCAACACGGGTCACCAAGCCCCAGGGATGACATCCTTCTCGGAGCAGCCAGTGCACAGAGACAGCACTGGAGACACTGTCTGAAAAGCCTGCCTGGTTTGCCCCACGCACAGCGGGTCAAGCTCAAAGGGAGTGCAGCAGGGCAGCAAGGGGAGCCAAATTACCACGTCCCCAAGGAATCCTGGAAATAGACTTCTGACGCGGGGGACATGGCTTGGCAGCTCACCAGACCCACTTGGAAATTGCTTATAAGGGTCAGCAGATAGACCTGAAACTATCAATTGGGTAGTATTATTACTTGCCCAACATCTCTCTGTATAAGCTAGGCAGGACAAACAACCCTGAGGAGAAAGAAATGGGAACATGGGGAAGGAGGGGGAGCAGGGGGCCAACAAGCTCAGGGATAAGCGAACAACAAGAGGTCTCAAAATGATGGCGAGTAGGGTGTATAGTGGGGTGGGTTTGATTAGGTACAATGTATCCAAGAGGAGTTACAGAGTGAGGGGTGAGCATGATAGTGGGACAGGAGAAAAGTGAGAGGAACTAGAGGAAAGAAGGAGGAGGCAAAAGCTGTTTATAGAACTGTAGCTATCGGCTATATGTGTGAGTATATACATGTGTATGTAAATATATTAATTTACAACGAAAGGGATAAAGACCAATGTACCTATATTTATATGTTAAGTATTAAGGTAGCAGATGGACTTTGGGCCTCTGCTCAAGGCTTCCCTTAACACAAGAGCACTTTGTTCTAATAAGCTGGCGCCCTTTGAGGCTCACCTTCCCAACAATATTGCTGAAGACAAAATGGGTGCATAAGCCAATGTGAAGAAAGCCATGGTGCCCGGCTATCAAAAGATAATCACATCTGGGGCCTTATGGGCTTGAAAGTTAAACAAGCAGCCATCTAGCAGGGAAGCAACTAAGCCCATATGGAAGAACCACACTAGCCTGTGTGATCATGAGGTGTCGACGGGATTAGGTGGCAGGCATCAGAGAATCCAAAACAATGATATCTGTGTGATTGAGGGAGGTTGGTGGGGAAATCCAAAGTCCGTCAGTAGACAGTTGGACATTCTCCCACAGAAAGGTTACAAGGAAGGGACGATTCAGCCAGGGTGCAGTATAGCACTGACAAAACACACATGATTCTTTCAGGTCCTGAATGCTTCCTCCCCTCCACTACTATGACCCAGTTGTACCTTAAAAATTCCGCTAGACCAGAGTACACACATTGGTACAGAGGAGAGCTCTCGCACATGGAATTCAGGTGCGATGAGATCCTCAGGTACAGTGTGGAAGTAGTGATATCATTAGAGAAGGGGGGAGGTGGAGGTGGGGGTTGCAGGGGCAGAGAAAGGGGGAACCCATCACCAGGTTGGATATATGGCCCAGCCCCCAGGACGAATAACAGAAACGTGGGTGAAGAGAGACAATGGACAGTCTCAGATACGAAATGATAATGATATCTAATTGACGAAGGATTCACGAGGGTGGGGGGGGGGGAGGAAGAGTCGATACCAAGGGCTCAAGTAAAGCTGTTTTGGAAATGTCGATGGCAGCTTATGTACAAGTGCGCTTCATACAATGGAATGACGGATGGTAAGAAGATTTGTAAGAGCCCGCCAGTAAAATGATGAGTGCAAAACCACAACAATAAGAGAAGGAACTGCAGTCTCGGAAACTCACAGGGGCAGGTCTCCTTGTCCTACAGGGGTGTGGTCAGTGGGCCCCGACCTGACAGCTGTGAGTTATTCTTGATTATAATGAGACGCGACCACGTGCGTGTCTAGGCAGTCCCCAGGAGATGGCGGGAGACACCTGCGTGCCACTCTGCCATCCGGGACTGGGACAAGGAAGAAGGATGATGCCTGGCCATCTGACGCCTGGATAAAACGTTCTCTCATTTATCACCCTTATGCTAAAACAGTTTAAACAAAAGTGAAAACTCTGGTTTGTTCCTAAGAAATCCAATCCGTGTGCGCTTGCCCGGAGCACATTTAAACCCACACGATCCACAAAAAGAACGCAGATTACAAGAGGGGGTTTCAAAACCTCATGGAAAATGAGATTAGGAGCTAGCAGAATGTTCCCAGGGATTTTCTGAAGCCCCCACACAATTTGAGGGTGATCTGAAGACGTCTCTCTTGAAAACGCATGTTGCATGCACAAGTGTGTGCAATTGGAACAGAGGCTAGGGAAGAATTTTAAAGAATAATTACTGCCCTGGAAATTAATTGAAGCTAGAGAATTAAAGAGAGTTTTCTGCCCAATGGGGTTGACCTACAATTTTTATTTTTGAAAATTAAAAATAACCGAATTAAAGTTTCTTGGGGGTATCTCCTAAGCAAATACAGCAGAGTCTCCCTTTCCATGTGGATTTTCCTACTAATAATCTTTCCATTAGCATGATTAGCTGAGCCAATGCAGAAAAAAATCTGCTTTCTCTCCACCATCTGTAAATGGTCTTCATTTCTTACTTATCAGTGAAGTGTTAATCATTTTATTTTGGTTCTGAAATCAGTTTGCAGAAAGAGTACAGAACTGACTTAGGCATCACACAGTCCTGGACTCTCACAGGCTGACCCGCCAAGTCACTTACTATTTCAGTGTGTCTCCAAGTGTGGTTGAAAAATTAAATGAGGCCAACTTAAAGTATTGGCTGCATGAGTGGAATGACACCTTCGCTCAGTGAACGGTAGTTGCTGTTTGTTGCAATGATGACGGAAATACTTATTTTTAACCAGTAAATTTTATTAACACTGACTTTTCCAGTTTATGAAATGTAGCTACATGTACCTAGGTCCCCAGGAGTCTGATAGTTTGATTCAGATCATGTCCATGTGCTTGTAAGGATGACTTTACGGCTCCTTGAGACTGTTGCTGTTTTAAGGGAGGTAGTTTCTAAATGTAACTCCCCTTAGCCTGCTCAGAAGCGCTGTGGACTGAGGAGGCTTTGAAATAAGGATGGAGTTTTCATGGTTGCTTTAGCATTTAACAGGAGTCCTGATGGTGGTGTGAGCTGCGCACTGGGCTGCTAGTAAAACAGCTTGAATTACCCCCCCCCCCACCCCCCACCCCCATCGTCCCTCAGGAGGAAGCGAGACTCTCTGTTGTCAAAGGGAGACGCAGCCTCTGGGATCCAGCTCACTGCTGGCGCACAAGGTCACTGTGTTGGAATCAGCTCAGTGGCACCGAGTTCAGCATTTGACGTGTTACTTGTGCCTCAGACGCAGCCCGTTTTCCTGGCTCTAAAATATTACTGCTACCAACTTCTCAGGATTCTCAAGATCCAATGAAGCAGTCCCGTCTGATACATTTTGCACAAACATAGGGATATATAGATTTTTCAATAAGTGTTAGCTTTTCTCCTGTGTTCTTTTCAGTGAAATTGAGATTGAAAGGAATTTAATGCGAGTCCTGAAACACACATGCCCGCACGCACGCATGTAAGAAAAATCTACCTGTTTGTACAATTTGGCGTTTTCAAATACTGCCAAATAGGCGAAGTAAACAACTGCTGGTCTGACAATGTGTAGCTGGTGGTGTGGACCTCTCTGGCAGCGTTAGAAAGGGTAAGAAATTGGCTGGCTAGCCCTGGGAACCTCACTGGATTCCGTCCGTCATTTTCATTAGTAGCCAGTCAGCATACAGTAATGGTAAGGGTCCACCCGGCAAAATGTAAAGGAGCACCTCAGTTCATTTGCTTTTACATGCTGATTTGTTTCCACCTCCGAGTATACCCAGAATTAAAATGGTCTTTAAAAGTACGTGCTCTCTTTTATACTCACCATACTGTTTCTACTTACCTCAGGGGGCCCATGCCATACTTTTCCTTTTGTGACTGACTTTCCTCCAGTTCTTCCCATGCAGAGATGTGTTTCATGTGCTCGTCTGAGCTTTTGAGTGAGGCATAGTACTCCGTTGTGTGTATGTGCCAGAGTTTGTTGATCCATTCATCTACTGATGAAAATTAAGGTTGCTTCCTACTCTTGGCAATTGTGAATTGTGCTGCAATAAACATTGGCGTGCATACCACTGACTGTGGTTTATTTCTTGCCTCTTCTGGATATATACCCAATAATGGGATAGCTGGATCATAGGGTAGCTCAACTTCCATTTTCCTAGCCAGACTGCTTTCCATAGTGGCTGTACATATCTCCATGACCACCAACAATGTAGAAGTGTCCCTATTTCACCACATCCCCTCCAACATTTGTTGCACTCCGATTTTCTGATCTGGGCTAGCCTCAAGGGTGTTAGATGATATCTCATGGTTGTTTTGATCTGCTTTCTCTGATGGCTAATGAGTGAGAGTATTTTCTATGTTCATTGGCCATGTGGACCTCCTCTCTAGTGAAGCTTCTTTTCATTTCTTGGCCCAAGAGATAGGGTAAGGGGAGGAGGGAGGACCAAACCCAGGGAGATACATGTTGGATGCAACACAGTAATGGGGGAAGGATGGGGGGGGGGAGTAAAAAGGGAGTTCAAAAGTGATAGGATAACTGAGGGAAGGGGGCACTCATCCACCCAGGGAGGGAGTATGGGTCTTGTCTCCACAGAAACCAGAGTGAGTGAGCAGCTCCGACCATGAAACACCCAACCATGAAGACAATGTGGACGCACAGAAGGATGCGAGAAAAGAGAGCTATAGAGCCGGACGCAACCCGAGTCAGATGGACTCCATCTCTAGTAGTGGGTGTGGCAGAGAACAGGGTGGGGGAGGGACCAGCATCCCACACCCACAGGGACAAAGAAAAGAAGGGAGGAAGAAGAAGAGAGCTGGTTCAAGCTCCACGCCGACACATGATGCTCAGAGGAATACATCCCTCTGGAGACCCATTGTGCCACAGAAAGGACTGGGCAAATGATTCCTGGGGGCACGAGAGAGGAGAGGAGAAGGGGGGGAGGACAAACACATGGACAGGTTGGGGGAGCAATAAGTGGTTAGCAATCGATGGAAAGGAGGGTATGGGAGGTCTGGTCGGGATTAAGCAAGGACAATGAATATGAGAAAACAATGAAATGCCAATGAAGGTGGAACATGATGGTGGGACAGGAGGGAGATGGAAGGAAATAGAGGAAAGAGCTAGAAGGCAAAGGGCACTTACAGAGGTCTAAATATAGGTATGTCCGTACATAGATACAACT
>PVJH01009207.1:0-80341 GCA_004026705.1 Nesogale talazaci | reverse complement strand
GTCTCCGCAACTCCCACCGCACGACCGGGTGTCGCTTCGCAAAGAGAGTGTGTGAGACACTCCCAGAGCGCATTGGTCAGTTTGGTGCCTAAGGAAGCTAGCACAGAAACAGGAACAGAGAGGGTTCCCAGGACCATCAAAGAAGAGGAACCACCAGCAGAGTACTGGGAATCCTTACCTGAAGTGGTGTGGGCAGCACATGCCGTGCTGAGGCCAGAGCCCGAGGCAAGGAGACCATGAGAGACAGCAGAGGAGCCACGCAGAGGCTATGAGACTGGGAGGCAGAACCACCACCAGCTGGCTTCCCAGCCAATGGAGCCAGAGGACGAGGAGCCAAAGACTTGGCTCTGCCTGAGGGGAGGTGTTGCTTCGGGCCCTTGACTATGCTCGTAAGGTTTTCTGATCCTGGTAACCTGTTAATTTCCCAAATAAAGCCCCTGAATCATGAGTGCTGTGTGCAGCCATTGGACTCGATTATGGAACCCAGCAGAGAAGCACAGTGGGAGTCAGAATAGGGTAAGAGAACAAGGGGATGGGGTGGGGTCGGAGGCATTTCTGACCTCTGCCTTGTGAGACAAGGCCTTAGGTCTGTGAGGAAATGGATTCTCTCTCTGCCTCGTGTAGTTGGAAGTCAGCTATGGCTGTATTCATGGTCGTGGGAACCCACTGACTGGCTCTGAGGGAGAAAGAGCTGGTAAACTGCTTCCATGAAGACCCCAGCCCAGGATGCCTGGCAGAGAAGTTCCATTTTGTCACATGGGGTCTCTATGCGTGGGAACAATAACTCACTGTCTTGGGATATTTATGATCTCTTGAAAAGCAGACAAACAAGTAGCCATGAGACACAGCCAGAAGCCTCTCCACTGGGGAACCAATCACAATGATCCACGTATAACCCACATAACCCAGGGGGACAGAAAGAACAGAAAGTAGGGTGAAGGTAGACAACAGACCGTGTCAGATAGGAAAAGAGTTACTGATCATTTATCCAGGGGTCATGAGGGTGGGAGGGTGAGGGAGGGAGGGAAACAAGAGAAGCGGATACCAAGGGCTCAAGTAGAAAGAAAAGTCTTTGAAAAAGAAGGTGGCAACATATATACAAATGTGACTGATACAATTGAGGTGTGGGTTGTTGTGAGAGCTGTAAGAACCCTGAATAAAATGAAAGGAAGGAAGGAAGAGAGGTAAAAGAGAGAGAAAGAGAAAGGAGTAAGAGAGAGGAAGGAAGGAAGGAAGGAAGAAAGAAAGGAAAGAAAAAGGCACTCCCTCCCAGGCGCCAAGGCACCTACCTCTGTGTGCAGTTTCAAGTGAACCTGAAGCTCAGGCAGGCTTTGAAAGTGCTTGCTTACAGAGAAGATGAGACGATACAGCAGGTAGTCCACCGCTGCAAACAGCACCCAGAGGTAGAGATGGCTCAGGACAGGCAAGAGAAACAGCCCCAGGCCTTTCCTCTCCCGGGGAGTCAGACGGAAAGTTGGGATGACCACGTACGTCCCCCGCTCCTCCTGACTCAGCGGGAGCACACGGGGCCTCTGGCGGAGCCACCTGCGCTCGTCAAATCGAACGAACTGCCTGGTGATGTAGATGTTCTCGAACTTCGCACCCCCGGGGCCCAAGAAGCGCTTCATGAAGAGGCCGGTGCCAAGGAGGACCAGCAGGAGCCCGGCGGCGGCGAACAGCCTCCGGCCCAGGGAGGACAGCGCCTCCGCGGTGGTCATGGTCTGGTAGACGACCCGCAGGACGTCGCCTCGGGTGTCGTTGAGCTGCGCCCTCACCGCGTCGTTGGGGCTGACAAGTGAGACCACCAGAGTTTGCTTCCAGGAAATCAGGTCGTCGAGCAGCCGTAGGGGGCGGGCCAGGTCCTGAAGCCACTGAATGGCTTCGACGTATCTTTGCAAAAGCGGGATGTGTAAGGACAGGCTCTTGGCCTTGAGGTTGCAAGTCATGCTGTCCAGAAGGCCTTTGAAGTTTTGAAACAGGTTTTCCACGTGCCCAAACACCGCGATCCCTGTGCCGGCCGCCATCAAGGCGCGCCGGCCTTCGCGCAGGCCGCAGGAGAGAAAGAAGAGAAGCAGGAAGCAGCGCGCGTGCTTGCTGCAGCACAGCGGGACCCACACGGCCAGCCAGGGCCCCGAGAGCACCAGGAAGGGCGGCAGACGCCAGGAGAAGGCCACAGCGAGGAAACTCACGGAGAGGAGAGCAACCAGCCCACAAACACACGCGTGCCAGATGAAGTCCATCCATCCTCGGCTCCTCGGAGACACGTAGATCCCCCAGAGACCCTGGAAGACCCCAGTGGCTCCAGCCCAGAGACTCATGCTCCCTGGGTCCCTGGAAGTGAAACAGAAACCAGGGTCAGAAGTGGCTTTTAAATGTCTTCTAAGATTTTTCCAATGGCACCAGGGCAGACAGAGTGCAAGTCAGTCTCGGCGCCTCTTGGCCCATCCCTGTACCACCTACTTTTTGATGATGACAACCACATGACCAGACATGTGAGAGTGGCCACCCTAGACCAGCCAGGCCCCACCCAACCCACCGGTTACTTGATCACAGATACATGAGTGTGTTAGTCAGGTAGACTAGAGAAGCAAATTCATAAACACCCATATGTATATAAGGGAGAGGTTTCTATATAAGAGGAATTGAACATTGAGAAAAACATCCCAACCAAGTCCAGTCCAAGGCCACAAGTCTGATATTAACCCATATGTCTGATATCCATCTTTAAAGTCTTCTTCAAATTCACAAAACACATGCAATGATAGAATCTAGTGGCATTATAAACATCTCTGTGCCGGCAGAAATTTCCAAGGGAGTGAGCTGAGAGAGATCATATGTCCTGTCTTCAAAAAGGAAGTACCAGATTTCTCAGGAGAAGGCTATGCCCATACAGAAGCCTCATGGGCTATGATCTGATTGACAGACAAGACTCCACCCCTACACTCTTATGCCTCAAATTGACAAATGATTATATAACTACCATAGTGAGTAATAATAAAGCTTTATTATCTTAAGCCGCTGGCTTTTCGGTGGTGGCTGGTTAGGCAGTTTGTTCACTGATAAAGGCAGTGATAGGTTTGTAACAATAGTTGAAATGCACCCTGTCCTGATGAGGATTAGACTGAAATATCAATAAGCTGTATTATGTAAGACCACACTCTATAGACATCTATTCCCTTGTGCTCTAATTTTATAGACCAGAAAACATCAAGGGCATCCAGACCTAAATGTGAAATTGGATTGAGCCCATTTTAATCTCTTCTCAGTAACCATTGCTTTTGCTTCTTTTTATTTTGATTATTCTAAAAATAAACATAACTCAACATTTGCCAATTGAACATTTTTTATATGTACTGTTCAGTAATATAGTTGCATTAATCATGCTGGGCGAGTATCACCAGTTTCCTTTGCCAAGTTTCCCATCATCATAAACAGATACTCTCAGTGTCAATTTAGCCTATCACCAAGATAATCACAAGTCTACGTGTGTTTACTTACTTATTTGTATTGAACAACTTTACCCTCTTTCACCATGTTGAACATTCTACTGTTGATATGACTGGCATCTGTCTCTTCCAACCCTGCACTATCTTTCTTCTGAATCAACACCTCTTTTCTAATTTCCAATCCCTGCCAGGGACAGGGTACCCAGTGAGTAAGGTAAATCCTGCATGCTTCTCAATAACTCTCCTCCTTCACTTCCTTCCTGCCTTCGTAACCATCAGTCAACTTTACCTAACCACTGCTACTTCATTTCCCTGCCTCTGACCTTCCAAAGTGCCTTCCTTCTGAAAAAGTTTACAAATAAAATAATGTTTACCCTGAATTAATCATCTTTTCTTTCTGCCAGGATGTGGAATCATTGCGATGATGAAGGTGCAGTTGGCCACGGGTACCCAATCAGACAGGCAAATGTAAGTTTGTGCTGTGAACCTTTGGGTCATTTACCATGATAGAAAATTAGTCTGTCTTGACAGGCATGAAAGCACCTAATGAGAAGTATAGCAAGGTATGGAATTTTAATGAGGGCTGTGATCAATTTTAAAACCACTCTCAAATAAGTCTCTTCCCCCATCAGAGGCAGTGGGACTATATTCATACAGAGCTCTGATGGCATGGTAGGTAAAGATGTGACCACTAACAAACTGAGAAGATCGCTGATTAGAATCCATCAGCTGCTCCCCAGGAAAGAAAGGTGTGATCATCTGTTTCTGTAAAGATGACAAGTCGTGGAAACTTCCCCTAGGGGGAAGTTTTACTCTATAAGTGAATTCATAGTTGACTCATAATTGTAGTTGGGAAACAGCTGGTATTCAATACCCACTTGATATAGCTATGGGTTGTATTTATACTGTTAGAACCAGTGTGGCGGTGGTGTGGGATATGTATCCAGGTGCTGGCTGGAGGGCATGAACGGAGGAGCTTTGTGTTAGAATTGGGTTATGCACTCCACCCCACAGTGCCTCATGACCCATGTGGCTAGCCAGTCTCCTTTCCCCATCATGGTTCCCCGACCACTTCAGAGCCCCTGGAGTTGGGGGTGATGGAGGTAGCACATTGTACATTGCGGCTCTGGTATTGGGCAGGGACTCTTCCAAGCTCAGGTTACCCCAGTTGGCCCAATAGCCCTATGCTCTTCCTCCCCTGCCCATCCCCAAGACTTCCTTGGCATATTCAGACTCTTGCCTAGCCTCTTCCTGCCTGCTTGGGACCTCACATCATCCAATGTTATGCAGAGTCCTTGAGGCCAGCTGAGGAGTCATCATAGTTGACTGGGAGAAGACATCCTACGACTGGTTGGTCATCTCTTGCATGGCCCAATGACCACTAGGGGCCTCGACTATGTTTTATTGAGGGAGTGATCTGCAGAGGATACTCCAGGTCTGCTTGACCCCAATTGGAGCCTGGGTTGTTTTCCAAGTCATGGTCAATGTGAAATGTTGCAAGACGGATGGCATTCTCTCTGTGTTCATGAAATGAGATTCATGAAGGGTAGAAAGGCGGTAGGGAGATAGGCAGGTTAGGAGTAAATGTATTTAAGCATCTCAAGGAACAATACTGAAAATGTATAGTTTCTGCCCCACTAATCTGGGTGAACCATGCTTAGGGCAGGAAAGAAAAACGGGGAGAGAACTTACGTCCAAAGAAGGATTGCTACCACATGGGTATGGCTTCTGCAGGGATCCATGGTCTCATGTCAAAGAGTGTTCTTCTGGGAGGAAGGAGGAGTGGAATGGTTCATTCAGCCCCTTTGGAATTTATGGGGCTGGCAGCAACTGTGACTCTCTTTTCCTGAAAATGGGCTCCCTTTCCCACTCAGGGATTGGTGTGAAAATCAGTGGTCCTTATGGGCACACAGACTGCATCGCACTCCACTCTGGAGTTGACTTGAGACAGTCATTCCCACTAAGTTCCTGTGCACTGGGACCTCCCTCAGCACTGCCATCCCCCCAAGTCAGACTCAATTCATTATGTAGAAAGACGGTGTTCAGGGGTTGGTGGTAAGTACATGGACAGTAGGCAGGATGTCCACCAGCCAGGCAGGTCACTGCTATAACATGGCTTAGGCAATCCTTGACATGGCTTTGGATTTGATTCCCAAACAGCAGCTCAAAACTACTCATCACATGCCAGAAAAAGATGAGGCTTTGTGCTCATACTGAAGACGTTCAGCGGCAGAAAACCTAAGGAGCAGGTCTGCTCAGACCTGGAGTGTTGCCATGGGTTGAAATAGGCTCAGGGGCAGTGGGTTTGGGGCTCTTATACCAAACTGTCCTTTCAAGAACCCCGATGCTGATAGGTAGTGCGGACTCCCTGGACGGGGCTCATGGTTGGGAGCTTCCTGATGAGGAAAACAGGACTGGTGATCTGCTTCCCAAGGTCACAGCCTTGAAAACCCCGTGGGGAAATTCCACTCTGCACGCAAGGGGTCACACCTGCAGCTGGAATCCATTCCTGAGCAGCAGAGAAGAGTGCATGCAGGTCACTTCACAGAGGCATCTCTCTGCATCTTCCCAGAAACCTGGGGAGACTGAGGTTCTGTGCATTTTACACACATGGCAACATAGGCTGGAGACAATGTAGCAGAATTTCTCAGAAATTAACAGAGTCCAGGGCACCTATTGACTGGTGCATCTCTGTCTCTCTCTGTCTCTCTCTCTCTCTCTCTCAGCCAAATTCTATGTTATGTGACTGGCTTCCAGGTCCATTGTGTTAGTCTCTCCTGGAGACACCCAAACCCAAACTCACTGCCATCCAATCCACCTAGTAGAGACCGAATCAGAGAGGGTGGGATTGCCGTTGTGGATTTCCAAGTCTCTAACTCTTAGTGGGGGAGAAGGCGGCATCTTTCTCCCTTGCAGCAGTGGGTGGATCTGAACTGCTTATCTGGGGCTTAGCAGCCCAATGTATAACCTAGTAGGAATGCTCACACTTAAAAGAGGTGACCTGGAATCCACACATCCAGTGCTCTTCTCTGGCTCCCTTCCCTCACCTCCATATGAAAATAATGGATCCTTTTTAGGATCTGTCTCAAATCAGCAAACTGTTTTTTCCTGAACAAATCAGAAACCCCGGCAGTATTATTTTTTTATTTATTTGTTGCTAATTTCTTTTATGAAGCCCCATTCTGTGTGCTTTCTGAAAAATTAATAATGCATCTTCTGGATTTATTTTTCCCTCCTCCTGCCTTTATCCTGGTACAGTGTGTTCTTCATACAGACATCTCCCTGGAAGTATGAAACAGATTTATGGGCACATTAAAATTTTAACATTCTGCCATAAAATCTAATCTCAATTAAATAAGATGTACAGCGGCAATTCTGTCCCTCACAGGCACATGCTTTCTTAGCTAGCAACAGGTCTAATATTACCCTCCTTGCTTTTGTGCTGAAAACAGCCTGTCATCACCCAAAGGTTCAGCAGAGAGAAGAGGCACATTTTTTGTTTTTTCCTATTTTCCGGCTCCAGTCTTAGAGCCGAACTTTGGCTTTGGACCAGAACCAGCCCAGAGGTGGGCACACGATCTGCTCTTCCCACCTTCTTGAGTGTGGGTCTTGGTCTCTTCCCCATTCTCTGCTCCTCCGTGTCTCTGTCGGGAGCGTGTGTCCCCATGAGCAGGCTTCAATATGCCGTGGACTTGCCTGTCCAGCTGGTGAAGTTCTGTGAAGGACACTTGAGGTGGAATGGCCCAAGCTGAGCAGAGACTTGGCGAGAAGAGGGCTGTGTCACTGTCTATCATGTCGCAGCTCTCTGCTCCTTTAGACGGGGGCTGGGTGCTTCCTCCCTGATGGTGGAGGCTCGGCCAGGCTTCTGCTCTACCTTCTGAGGCAAAGAAGGGAATCCAGACTTCGTCAGTAGCATTACCGGTTTCTTTCTCAGAGACCTTGCCAAGCAGACGCTCAGACTTTTCTATTTTATTTTTAGCACTGGAAGGGATTGTGTGGACGAAAACGTCTTAAACGTTCCGTGTAATCACCAGGGGAAGTCTTGTGAGAAATGCAAGATTTCCAGAAGGCCTGGGGTGGTATCCTGAGTTGGTTCTTGCGAGGTGCTCCTGCTTGCTGGTGCGAGGCATTGGGGAGTTGGTGCGAAAATTCAGTGCTGTTTGGTAGAACTTTCTGTGAGGCTCGGCGTGTTCTAGATCTGAGTCGTCTGAGACCATCGCCACTTGCCACACATGTCTGTAAAACACTTGAGATAAGGCTGGGGATACTGGGGACATAGCATTTCTTTATTTTGTGACTGGGGCTAGGCACCCGCCAGGTCCCAGTGATTCAGACTTCGGGGCAGTTTGTTCCAGATGAAGAAATGAAGAAGCCAAGAAGCACATCGATGAGCAGGGTCCCAGTTACCCCACACTCAGCGGCACACCACCCATCACATCAGTCGCTCCTCAAGGGCGTCTCACAGCCTCCTGGGAAAATCCTCACCAGGAATGCCGAGTCACGGGTCAACCTGTCTCTCATACCCGGTTTACCTCGAGTCACCACCAAATACAGAGAGAAGTTGACCCACTGACACGTGTACTCATTCTAAGAGCCAGGAAAATATCCATAGGCATCATCAACATCGTCATGGTAACTTGGTCTTGTTTACCACTGCTCATCCTCCCTGCCAGGGTCCCTGGGCAACTCAACCAGTAGTGCACTTGTCTAAGAAACCCTGTAGGTTAGGCACTGGGCTATAAGGTCGGTGGTTCGAAACCCACCAATCACCCTGCCCTGTAGGAGAAAGATAAGGCAATCAACTCTTGTAAAGACTTATGGTCTCAGAAACCCGAAGTAGTGTTTCTATGAGTTGGAATCCACTCGATGGGATGTAGTGGGTTTGGTTTTGTCTGGGGATACTAATCTAAAGATTGACTGTCCCAACCAATTGGCAGTGCCACGCAATAAAGGCCTGGCTGTTTGCTTCCACAGACAGTGCCAACTGGAAAGCCTTCTGGGACTGTTCTACACTGTAGCACATGGGGTCACCGTGGAGGCACCTGTTCTTGTTTACCTTTGGGGTGATTTTTGAAGAAGGTGGCCTCCTGTCCCATGGCTCCCCTCTTCGTCCTGTCCGACTCGCCTCACCTGGTCTGACCTCATACCATTCCATCAAGGAGCCCAGCTCCTTCTGATCCTGCTGCCTCTGCGGAAGCCAATGGCTTGTGCTCAGCAGGCTCAGACCCAGTCTGCAGACACCCCAGAGAGACATCAAGCCAAACCAGCCCCCACTCCCTCTTGCCTCTGTTCTCCAACCAGCTCTGCGGATCCCCTGCAGAAACTGCTCTCAGCCCATCCGCCTCACTCACAGGCCTCAGAACTGGGTCTGAAGCTCCTTTTCAAGGGAAAGTCAAAGGGCATAGAGGGTTAGGCAAAGCTTACAAGGCTGGGAGAGTGAGGGGGGTGGGGTGGGAGAAGAGAGAAGACAATGGGGGAGGAGGGACTTGAGGCTTAGCCTGCTCCCTCCCCCCAAATAGGCAGGATGATTGGGTAAGTCAGCCGACCTCTGGGGCCCTCAGCCCCCTTTGGCCTGAGGACTCTAAGGCCCTGCTGGTCTCTAGAAGAGGGGAGAGTGCCAGCAGGCTCCTCCAGTTGGCAGATTATCAAAAGCCTGCACCTGTGTGACAAAAGAAGTCCTTTTTGTCTCTTTTCTATCCACCGCTTCCCTCCCCTCCCCCTTTTTTTTTTTTTTTTGAAAACTAGCAAATTTATCATTTGTTCAGTACAGACTGTTCTCTCAGACTGCCAAAATAGCTTGAGAAGGAGCAGGGCCCTCCGTTTGAGGTGGAAAGAATTCCTCATAATTTTGTTTTAATCGCCTTTGCCTTGGGAAAGCCAGCAAATGCCTTCGCTTGTGAAAACACCCTTCACACACGAAAGACGAGATTGATGAACGTTGCTGGGGAAGGCGAGAGCCGCACTTAGGGAACCATCCAGTCCCTCTTGAGGGCCAAGCGTCACAGGAGCCATGGCGGGGGACACATGGCCACCCTTCTCCGGGGCCATGGGTGCTGACTGCCCTAACTCTGCGGCCACGCCCGCACGCTTCTGCAAGCTGCCCTGTTAATTCCCGCTGCAGTCCAGCATCCAACAACAAAAGGCCTCTTTCTGTGGTTCCTTTGAGATATAGGCGCCGGGGAAGAAAGGGAGGTTGTTCCCCAGCCTCGGTTGCCTATTCTCATTGAGGAAAATCTGACTTTTTAGAAAAGCCATTTTAAAAGCAAGATGGTGTTGGAAGGGTACTTACGGACTGGCCTCTCTGGTTCGTCTCTGGATGCAATCAGGCCCTTCCTCCCGAGGGCTGTGAGGCTTGATAAAGACCCGAAAAGGGAAACCACAATGACAGGAGGGTCACGTCCTCGTGAGTCAATCACTTTATTTCCCCCCAAGAGGTGACTAAGCCCTGGAATATTGACAGAGGCTATAACTCACGCGAAGAAGCTACATGTTTCCTTGTGGGGGTGTTTTCCTGAGAATAGAGAGGTTCCAGCCACCGATGCTCGAATATGAAGAAACGGGGTCTTCAAGCACAGGGGAGGGAGTGAGGAAAATGTGAACGATCTGTGACGGAGGACATTCTATCTCCAACACGCACCTTTGGAATTCTAGGTTGAAACCACGGTGGGCAAGAGCCTGTGCTTTGGCCGTGGCAATGAGATCATAGCGTATAGGCTGAGCCCCGACTTTGTCACTCTTGTTGTGGCTAGGGGCCTTTGCAACTTCTAGCTACCACAGAGCAGACCTGCCCCACCCTCACAAATCCCTGCTAGGAACCTCATCACAACGGGTAAAATAGGGCTGAGCCCCGGTGGCGTAGTGGTTGTGTGCAGGTCTGCAGCCCACAGGGTTGACTGTTCAAATCCCACAGCAGCTTTCCAGGAGCAAGGCTGGGCTTCCTACTCCCACCAGGGCAGTGATGCCACACACAAAAAAAACTGATAAAACCGATACACAGACACAATCAAAGAATAGATTCACAGACCCACCTGGAGGAAGGCAACTGCTAGGTGAAGATTGTCTACAAGCCAAATAACCAAGGTCTTTCTGGAGCTACCAACAAGGAGAGAATCTATATTGTCAAGACCCTGACCTGAATTTTTAACCACTAGAACGTCAAGAAAATAAATCTCTGGTTTTTCCAAGTTACCCACTAGTGGTCTTTGAGTTACGACAGCACTCGGTAACCAAGACAATCTCTTCCTCTTCTTTATTCTCTTCCTCTCATGCTCTCCATTTCATGGGAGATGATAAAACACTCACCATAACCAACACCAACTCTCCTTCACAATTGCATAAGCAGATCACATGGCTGGTTGGTGACACAAGGCAGGTCTAATATTTTATGACATACCTTTCAAACTTGCATAGAATTTTCTAAGTTAAGAGGAGAAGTAGTGTGGACTAATCACATAAATGCAAGAACTCTTATCTTCCATTTCATGCACCTTGCTACAGACGAGTACCAAACACATGGAATCCTGCATAGATAAACCCTGTCAGGGCCAACAATGAGAGTAGAGATACCAGGAGGATTAGAGAAGGGTGGCGGGAGAAAGTGGAATTGATCACAAGTATCAACATATAACCCCCCTCTCAGGGGGATGAACAAGGGAAAAGTGGGTGAGGGGTGACAGAGGATGATGTAAGATATGAAAATAATAATCTATAACTTACCGAGGGTTCATAAGGAAGGGTGGGCTTTGGAAGTTGGGGGATAGAATGAAGAGCTGATATCAGGAGCTCAAGTGGGAAGAGAATGCTTTGAAAATGATTACGGCAGCATATGTGCAAATATGCTTGACACACTAGATGACACACTAGATGATAAAAGATGTAAGAGCCCCCACTAAAAGTTTTGTATTTTTTTTACAAAGAACATAACCTCTTTATTCGTTTGAGAAACAAGTGTTTGGCTTAGGTGATGAGAACAAGTTAAACACTAGAGACACTGAAGAACTCTTCTTAGTTGTTCCTCAGGGCTTCAACCCAGGAAGAGGCTACAGGGGCTTTAGATTGCTTCAGTCCACTGCTGTCCAGCTAATCAAAGTTCAGTTTGGTGCATTGTCAGTAGGATTATTCCAATAAAGACATCTGTGATGATAGTACAAGAAAGAAATGACTAATATGGATAATTCAACATGTATGTACAGTTTAGTCTGATGTCCCGTGCGCTCTAAAATCCTGTAGTTATTCAGAGTTGGGAGCGCACTCAGCGTGCTCATTCATCTTCATTGCACAAAAATATTTCTTTAATTATTAAGGAGGAAGAGAGGGGAGGAAAAAATAAATAAATGCTTGGTAATTTACTTTAAAGTTGAAACTGAAAACAAGTGTATTGTATAATAATAAGGGACAAATATTGCCCAAAACAAATGAAAAAATTGGTGTTTTCAGAAACTCTGATTCCCTTCCTCTCCACAGTTATATTTTTATACATTTTGCTGACATAAAATTCAGGACCTTTCACCATGTAAGCATATTCAAACATGTAGAAAAAATATGTGTGCCCTCCTTCCCTGGAGTTGAAAAATAGTAGTCAATTCAATGTAATCATATCCAAGCCAGAAGACACTTCTTGAGGAGATACAGAAGTTATTGGGGGCACTGGAGGTGTAAAACGAAATAAAAATCCAATTCCTGATTGTTAAGGAGCCCACAATTTAGTAGAAGCAAGACGGGTAAATGTACTAAGAGATCCAGCGTAGAAGCAGCTGAGCAAGGGAAGAGCATTTCAAATAGCAGCTTCAGGAAACCCTTGATACAGATGGGAGTGCATAAGCGAGGTCTTCAAGAGTGAGCGTTGTTTGTACACTGGCATCATTTTAGCTGAAAAGATAGTCCTAGTTTATAATACATGCACATATATCTGTGAAAATATACACACTGAGCACAACTTCCACATTAGCAATCTAATGTCATTGATTATGTTTTTCAAGCAGGAGGAAATTCAAGCATTTGGAAGAGTAGGTCCACATGCCATTTGCCGGGAAGTGCAGGGTCTGCTGAGTTTCAGGGGGTGGAGGGTGAAAGGAAACTGGATCAGGGAGGAATGGAATGTTCTCTCATTCTTTGTACTGCAGTTCCCAAAGTGTAGCTTGGATGATTTTAGTTGACGCATGCTGCTGCTACTGGTTGTTGAGTCTATCGCAACCCATGCCAACCTCATGCACCACAGAGTATGGTACATAGTTGCATATGGAACGGTTCCATGGCACCTTCTTGGCGGCCCTCTTAATGGCAGCACATGACCAGGCCCTTTCTCCCATGGTTCTACTGGGTGAATGCAAACCACCACCCTCTCAGGTGGCAGTCAAGGACAGACCAGTTACACCACCGAGCCACCTTCCTTCGGAGACTGAGACTGCTGCTGCAGAAACAGGGTGCATCTGAGGTCCGTGGTGCCTGGGCGGGGCAAGAAGTAACGTCCCTGTAAGGCGGTAGATTTAGTCCTGATGGTGACGTGAAATCACTGAAGCAAGAGGTCTTTGTTTGCAAAAGAAACACAGACCCAGATCGTGGTGTAGATTAACCAGATAGAAAGTTGGTGGCACAGATAAAGGTGAAGGGAAGAAGAAGATGCGAGAGACTGGCAGATCTTGAGGACAGGAAGAATAAGGAGCAGAAAATGCCCCCAGCAGCAGAGAAGCCCTGGTTTCCATTCTGGCAGAATAGAGAAAGTTTAGAATATGGACTCTATAAAGAAGAACAAGGAGAGAAGGTATCGATACTTTTCAAAGAGGAAAGAAGGATGGCCACAGACCTCGTGAGGAAGCTGGGGGGACAGAGCCCTTAGAAAGAAGGGAGACAGAGGTAGCTGGCTCCTGGACAGCAAATCTGGGAACAGACACAAGAATGAAACACCAGAGTAGAGAAATTGGTGACTCCAGGGAACCAGAAGAGGAGCCCGTGAGGACCATTCTGAGGGTCTGAGAGCTGATTGGGTAGACAGGGCTGGTTGGGCTAAGGCCTCTGAGACCACTATATTGGCTGCACCTTGAGGGGAAGGGGCTGGAGACACAGGAAGAGAAAATTCAGCTGTTGCCGCAAGATTTCTTTCCTGGGCTTCCAGTGAGCAAAGAGAGTGGAAAAGCTATGCTCAGCTGGGAATTTTAGCCTGACTCAGTTCAAATGCTTCTTAATGGCTTTGAACGTCGGCAATTAGTGAGCTGGATTCAGAGAGTATCTGTATTGCGCAGATAAGTAGCCTCAGAACAGAAATGATGGAGAGGCCCTGATAGGCAGGAACCATGCTGACTCCACAGCCAAGACCTGGCCACCAGCGGCCAGCTGAGGCAGGCTGAACTTCTAGAGTTTCTCTGGAAGGCTTCCTGAGGGGCAGGCAAGGAGCAGTTGCCACTGAAACAAGACAAGGCCCTTGCCTCAGTAACTTCCTTCCTTCTTTCTTTCTCTCTCTCTCTCTCTCTCCTGCCAGTAAGGCATCTCTGTCCAACAGAGGTGATTTTTAGATCAGTTGTCATAGCAACCAACACAGGCACCAGGAGGCGGATTTCAGATTCAACTCAGGAATCCCTTTTGAGCGCAGAGATGGGGACAAGGGATGCTGTCAGGCCACCTGCTCTGGCACAGACAAGGGTGGTCGCCTGGTGCAGTTAGCAGATTTTGACCCCTGACACATGGCTGCAATCTGTCCTGAACAGCTGCCTCAAGACAATACATTTCACATGATGAATGAACATGGGAGGCTCAAGACCTCAGGGTCTACTTGTGCCCCCTCCACCCTGAAAAACTCTCCTGTTAAGTTCAGGGTGTGGTCCCCATGTTTGTTTCTTTCTGAAATCATCAAGGTTATGCCCTTGATGATCATAGAGTCCTGGTCCCCACCATGTCACACAGCCTTAGCCACAGTTGGGAGAGTTTAGTGGTGGGGTGTCCATGTGATCTGCGTGAGGCACCCTTGGCGGTGGTGGGGGATGGGGGAAGGCACTGCCTTCTGAAGGGACACCAAAGTGAAGTCATGTTGATCAGCTATGCCACCTCCCTCCTTAGGACGAACACAAATTTTGATTCGACGTCTTGCAGTTTCTGCTGCACAAATATGTCTTGAGAACAAAAGATGTACCAGGTGTCCAGCTGACATCACTAGGGGAATAGAAGGAATAGGCTGCTGATCCTGACCAGGAGGCGCCCCCAGAGTGGTGGTGATATGGATTGAATGGTAACACCACCTCCACCCCCCAAACTATTCTGAAGTCCAAACCTCTGGGACCTGGCCCAGGTTGGAAAGAGGGTCTTTGAAATACTATCAAGGAGGCCAAGAAGGACCCATACTGAAGGAGCATGGGTCCTCATCCAACATGAATGGTGTCCTTATGAAAGAGAAGAGTTCCAGAGAGGTAGGTGGCACAAAGAGGGCCATATAAAGAAGCACTTACATGCAACAGGAACGTCTGAGGTTACCAGAAGATGGGAGAGGCAAAAAAAAAAAAGAAAAGAAAAAGAATTTCCTGGGAGCTCCAGGAGCTGCATGGTCCAGCTGACGTATTGATTTGTACTGCTAGCTTCCTCAACAATGAGGCAATGTATTTCTGTTGTCTGAAACCACCCACTTCGTGGAACATTGCTATGACAGCCATGGGATACAAAGATAGTTTTAGAACATGAATCTGTGAAGTGAGAAGTTTTAACACTGAGAGATCGCTATCGTGATAGAGACGTGCTTTAGCTCACCCACCAGAGGCCACATGATCTTGCTGGATGTTTTCACCCCATTCATTAAAAGGCACTTTTATGCATTTTATCAAACAGCAGAATCTGTTCAGATGGCAGAACGTTCTTACCACTTGACGGTCCAGAATGATAGGGTACAGCGGTCATTTGCAAAGTTACTACAAGTGCCCTGAGCTCACAGAAAGACATGCCTGGAATGTCCTTCCTCATAGTGGACTCATAACTGCAAGGTCAACAGTTCCAACAGGCCAATCAACAGCCAGGGAAACCCACTCAGGCCATTCCACTCTGTCCAAGGAGACTGTGAGGTGTCAGAATTGACGGGATGTCACTGAGTGCACGAGAGGCATCAAGGTCAGTAGCACGTCCCAGCCTCCTCTCCTTAAGTACATGCCATGTGACATCATTAGACTCCTGAAGGTTCAGCTGTGGAGAGGGTGGGAGATGTCACAGAGTGACACGAACCCAAGGCCACAGCAGTGGGCAGAAGGTTGGGGCTCCAATTTGTGGAGCAGGCACAGGAGAGACTAGATTCCACAACCTCCCCATTTCTGATTTTTTTCCAGCAAAATACAGATTGCTGTCCTCTTCCCCCACCCTGCCAAAACCTTCTAGCCCCTGAGTTGATTCTTTCTTTAAAAAGTCATTTTATTGGGGTCCCGTACAACTCTTATCATAATCCACAAATACGTCCTTGTGTCAAGCACTTTTGTATATTTGTTCCCCTCTTCATTCTCAGAACACTTGCTTTCTACTGAGTCCCTAGTAACCATTGATTTTCCCTCTTCTCCACTCTCCCTTCCCCGTGAACCTCTGATAATTTATAAGTTATTATTGTTTTGCCATATCTTACACCATCCAAGGTTTCCCTTCAACCACTTCTCTGCTGTCTATCCTCCAAGGAGGAGGTTATATATAGATCCTTGCAATCTGTTCTTCATTTCTACCCCACCTTCCCTTCACCCTCCCATTACCACCCTTCTCACCACTGATCCTGGGGGGCTCATCTGTCCTGGATTCCCTATATTCCTATCTGTACCAGTGTACAGTTCCTATCTGTACGTACCAGTGCACATCCTCTGGTCCAGTGGATGTCTAAGGTAGAATTGGACTCCTGATAGTGGAGGGTGGAAGGAAGGAAGCATTCAAAAAGTAGAGGAACATTGTATGTTTCATTATTGCTACTCTGCACTCTGACTGCTTCGTCCACGTCCACTTCCCGAGTCTTCTGTGAGGGAATGTCCAGTTGCCTACAGACATCTCTTATCACAATCCATACTTTCCTCCAAAGCATCAAGTACATTTGTACATTTGCACATATGCATCATTAATTTTTTTTAATTTTTTAATTAAAAAAATTTTATATCCATTATTTTCAAAGCAATCTCTTCCCTCTTGAACCCCTGATATCAGCTCCCCATTTCTTCCCCCTCCCTCCCAAACCCTTGATATTCTTGAGAAGAAAGCCTAGGTGGTTTTGACTTGCTGACCTTGTGTTTCATAGCCTCCTCGTGGCCCACTTTGCCACCAGTGCCCCCCTCCAGCACCTGGAATTACACTCCAGAACAAGGAGGTCTGGGTTCAAATAGAATGTTCAGTTAGATAGATGAAATTAAAAAAAAAAGAAGTGGGAAAGCATGTATTTCTGGAGAAAAAAGACCCCCACATCATTCCCACCATATGTGTTCATACCATGGAGTCATACATTGGAACATGTAAGTTCTTGAGAAAGTGAAACTGAATGATCTCCAGAGAGCCCTAAATTAAACGGGGGAGCAAAATGATGTGTGCCACATGCCACTGGATCAATTCCAACTAGTGTGGAGCCTGTGGGACAGAGTAGAACCGGTGCCTGGGGTTCCCTAGGCGTTCGCCTCGATGGGAACCCATTGCCAGCTCTTGTCTTCCATGGAACCACTGGGGGACTTGAACCACTGACCTTCTGGTTAACAGTCAAAACCTTAACCGTTCCTCCACCAGAACACCTTACCATGTATATAAACGAAACAAAATCAAACAGACAGGCATATTATGGGGACGTATCCCTCTGTCTCAGAAAGATACACAAAATACTCATTAACAGGCTGTCTTGAAGGAGGTAATGGATATGCTGAAACACAAGGGGAGAAGGAGCACATCCTTCTTATCTATTTGGAATTTTGAATGGCGTAAACAGCTGCCTATTTTAAAAATAAATAACACAAGAATACATAATAAATATGAGGGTATGTTGTGGTTGTTGTGTGCCAGTGGTCAATTCTGACTCAGAACAAAATATAAAATAACCATGGAAGGATAATTTGTTATGATATGTATTATTATCATTCATACTATATAATAAATAATCATGTAGTATGTGATACTCCATGTCTTGCTGTTGTTGTTGATTGTGGAGTTGGCCACTGATGGGCACATAGTGACCCCATGTGTAGCTGAAGGGCATATTGCTGGCTCTGGTACCATCCCCCAAATTAGTTGTGGATTACACTGTTGGGACCTGTGGTGGTCATGTATTCATGATGTCAATTTCATGATTGGGATGTAGGGGTAGAGTCTAGCCTGTTAATCGTGAGACAGCCAATGAGTAGCCGATAAGGCCTCTGTGTGGGCAAGGTTTTCTCCTGAGACTTCTGGGAAGTCTCGTGGTGTTTCCCAATTGGAGAAGAGAGATTTGACTCTCAGTCTCTGGGAGTCAGTCTCTGAGATGACAAACTACTGACAAGACAAGATGACAGTATCCAAGAAAATGGAGGAGCCGGAGGAGGAGCCACATGGCCCTACCCTGATGGAACTAAACCTCTGAAGCTGGAGAACCATGTGAAGACCCCTGCCAGCGCTGAGTTGCTTCTACCACCACTGGATGCTATTGATGGACCCTGAGCCCTGGAAGCGAGGAGCCATGGGGAGACACCTGCCTGCTCTGGGATGCTTCGACTGAACATGCTTTGTGAGTCAGAAGGAGACTTTATAGACTCGTATTGGACAAATGAGCTAATGTTGGATTTATGACCTTGGACTGGACTGGATTGGGATGCTTGCTCAATGTTCTATTCCTCTTATATATAAACCTTTTCTTTATATTCATATGTGTGTCTATGAATTTCTCTAGTCTACCCAGACTAACACAGGACCCATAGATTTTTCTTTTTCTTTAATCTTTTTCCCCACTAACATTTAATTTATTATAACTTAATCATTTTATTGAAAGCTCTTACAAATAACATAACTCTCCACCATTCAATCATTTCAAGCACTATTTTACAATTACTACCAAAATCAGTTTCCAAAACATTTTTTGTTTATTTGTTTTTTGTGGGAATCATTGCCCCTTGGTGGGAATAGGAGGCCCAGCCTTGCTCCTGGAGAGCTGCTGCTGGATCTGAACTGCCAACCCTGTGGGCCGCAGTCCTATACATAGCCACTACACCACTGGGGCTCAGGTCGCCAAATATTTTCTTTCTTGAGCTCCTTGTTATCAGCTCCCCTTTACTCCTTCCCTCCCCCCATGAGCCCCCCCAAACTCTCCTCCTCCTCCTTCTCCTCTTCCTCCTTCTTCTTCTTCCTTTTTCCTTATCTTGCACAATCCTATCCATTCATTCACATACAATTCTTAAGCAAATGTGGTGAAGAAAGCTGATGGCTTTAAAAGCTGATGCCAAAACAAAAATAAACAACCAAATTCATGTGGAGGGGAGTGGATATAGTGGAGACCCAAAACCCACCTGTAAGATTACTGGACAGTGCCTCACAGAAGGGCCACATGGAAGGGCTGATAAATCCAGGGGGCAGAATGGCACAGATGAACCACATACAGTATATGGAGTTATATAAGCTGAGTTTTTCTACACATTTTTATGCAGTTTTTGTGGTGAAATTACTAGGTGCCTCTGCTGATATTCGGGTTGGCTTATACTCAAGTATATCTGGTAACTATCCTCTAGTTCTCTAATATTTGCTCCCCTTATTATTATGACTTTTTATTATTTTTACCTCATCAAGCATGTTATATTTGCACGTGTATCTATATATTTAAGATAATTTGGTACATGAAAGGCAAGATAGATAACCCTTCAGAAAAAGTAACAGGAGTAATGGTTCTCTGAGGGTATGGGAAGAGAAAGAGTGGGGGAGGGTGGAGGTGGAGAATGGGGAGCTGATAGCTGACGGCATTGATGATTGTATAACCCCATTTTCTATAGCTTTTTGTTATGATTTGAGTAAAATTTAAGAGAGCAAATGTTTTCTATTCAACATTTTGTGCCCTTCCTACTTCCTTCTTGTGTTCCCTGTTTCCATTCCTTTTTCTTTTGAGTACTTTTCTGACATCTGAGTTTCTCCCTAGGCAAAAACTGCACTTGTGTCCTGTGTTGTGTGAACCCTTTCTGTGAAGTCAGTGGTGGCAGCCAGGCACACACCAGTTGTTTTGATCTCAGGAGTCAAGAAGCTGAGGTGCTTTATTCCTCTTGACTATTTGCTTCCATATGGCTTCGGTTTTCTTCACTCTTCTTTGCTTCAGATGGAGAGAGACCAATTGTTGAACCCCAGTGGGGCACTCTCTCTCCTTTAAGACATTAGTCACTACTCACCACAGTAGAAGGTACAACATTGCTTTCATAAACTATGTTAGGGCGGTTGAGTTCACCCCCAAAATGAGACCTACCACCTAAACCCAGGGACTAATAAGTTCAATATATTAGTTCAAGGTGTTTGTCTGTGGTTGAAAAGTTTTCCTAACTTTGTCCCTTGATTGCTCCATGACATATGTGGTTGTCCCTATATTTTTTAACAACATCAGCAATTCCAGACTACCAACTGCTCCATGGGAGAAAGAGGAAGCTTTCTGCCCCCATAAAGAGTGACATAAAGAGCCCCATAAAGAGTGGGTTCTCAGGAACCCACAGGGACTGTTCTACCTCGCTCTGCAAGGTCACGGTGAGTCTGCAGCGATTAGATGGCAGCAAGGGAGAGAGTTGTCAAAAGTTGATTGCCAACCCCTCCTTCCTCATCTCTCTTGGTTTGGAAACTCCTCTGAACTCTGTTCAGCATCACAGTAGCACCAGTCTCTGCTGACAAGTGGCTGGTCCTGAAGATGAAGTGCATTGGGCTGGAATTGAACCATGTTTCCCACATGGAAGGTGTGCATTTTACTGCAGAGCCATCATTGCACCAAATAATTTCATTAGTGGATTATAATGGTATATCAGTGATATAAGGTAAGGCAACAGACGGACCTGCCAATTCTCAACTGTGTGGTCTTGGTCAAGTCAATTATTCTTTACAAGCCTGTTTTACTCCAAGAAGACTAACATCTGGCATTGTTGTGCAAATTGGGCATGAGGATGGACAGTCCACACACAGCCTGGTGGCTGATGTATTTGTCAGTTCTAGAACTATCTGGTGGAGGTGAGCCCAAGAGCCACATGGACTTGGTGTGGTGCGACCATTCTTTCTGGGCGTCTGGAGGCCTGGGACTGAGACAAAAGGGTCATAGCACAGCTAGGGCCTCCGTGGGGCAAGTAAAGCATCTCTGGTGCATTCTGGGATGTCTTAGTCCCAAGCATCCTTTACCTAGTGATCTTGACCCAGTCTCGGTTACTAGGATGTTCCTGTTAAAAAACCCAATCCAAATCTGTTGCCAGAGAGGCCATTCTTATGCAGAGCAAGCCTGTAGGATGGAGAAGAACTGCCCCTTGGTTTCAGAGACTGCAGACTTGACAGAAATGCACTGCCTCATCTGCCCCCTCAGCTTCCCCCGTGGATTGGCTGATGGATTCACATTATTCACTTTTCAGTTAGCAGTCTGGAATTTAACCACCCCATTTCCAGGACTCTTTATTATTGTGTTATGTCTTGTAGAATTGCTTCTCCACGCATAGTGACCCCATGTGACAGGGGAATGCCACCCTCACAGGTTTTCTAGGCTGTCATCTTGATAGGAGCAGATTGCTAGACTGGAGTGGCTAGCTAAATTCAAATCACAGACCTATGGGTTAGCAACCACGCACTTAACCATTTCTCTACAGGGGTTCCTTGCTTAAAAGCCAAACAACTTGCGTTTCCACAGTGCAGACACCTGCCAGAGTGCCTCATGACTTCTTTAATCTGGCAGAAAATGAGAATCCAGAAGAGTTCCTTAGGCCCCTCCCAGGAAGGAGAAGCTTCCACCTTCCCACAGACCCGGCAGTTCCGTGGGTGGTGGCCACGGTCGCCTGAGGAGCCGTCATCTCTGTGTCATCCTCCAGCACTTCATTTCCACGGAAGAGACTGGATCCTGTCGCCATTCTTGAAATGGGGAATCAGCTAGTGTTCTTCCTCTAGGTCGTTTGTTTTGTTTTGCTGAAGTTTTATTGTGTGGCAAAACTGTCTTGATTTTCTTGGAATCCAGATGTCTAGGGTCAGGGAATTGGTGTGTCCCGCAGAGACCATGAACTCTCAGGTGTCTTGTTGAACCTCGTGGTTACCTGGTTCCCTTCCGCTCCAACAGTACCTTTCCCATCGCTGCCATTGGCAATCCCAGCTCACGGGCACTCTGTGGGGCAGAGGAGATCTGCTCACCAGGGTTTCCAAGGCTGTAGGTCTTTACAGACGCAGTTTCATTCTTCTCTCCAGAGTTGTTGGTGGATTCAAACTGCTGGACTTGTGACTAACAGCAGCCCAATGCCTAATGAACTATGCCACCAGGGACAGTAGCTAAGTAAGCAGTTTAGGAGTAAAAAGTATTTTGACGGAAGCATTGACTGCTTTGGGGTAATTAGCTATGCGCAGCCAGTTTCAAGAAGCAGGTCCTCCCCGGTGTGACTACACTAGAGGCTGTTGCAGGACGTCTGGCATGTCTTTGATGACCTTTTCTGGAACCTTCCCTATGCTTCTGTAACAGGACTCCTCCAGTCATAGCCTTTGTTATTCCCACCAAAGCACCTTTGCTTCCTAGATGGGTCTGGGTAATAAAGTATTTAGAGAAGCTTTGCATAAACTGGAGGAACCTCTGAGCACCCGGCAGTGCAGCCCCCAGAGGCCATTGCAACCCAGAGAAGTGCTGTCCCCATGGAAGCCAGCCGGGCTGTGGAGAGGAAGAAGCTGGTGTGGGCAAGGGGGCGACGAAGCAGCTGAATGGATGCCGTGGGTCAATGTCTTGAAGCTGACCGGTGAAGGTCTAGAGAAGGAGAGAGATTTCTACTTTGGGAAGCTGAGGAACATCAAGCTGATCTGTCAGGAGAACAAGGGGGGAAAGAACCCTGTGCTGCAGAGGCTTGTGGACATTCTCTATGCCACCGATGAAGGCTTTGTGATCCCAGACAAAGGAGACCTGTGGGAGGAACAAGAGAATTAACAGCCTGGACCAGCAGAGAACCATCTGACTTCTTCACTCCAAATCATGGGCTTCATTGTAAACGCCTCCCTCTTATGATTCTTAGCGGGCTCTCTGGTTTTTTTGTCATAAGCAAAAAATACTTCTTAAAGTGCACCTTCCAGATGTCTCACTCCTTTTTCCATACGTTTAAGTTAGGAGTTTATACCTTGTGACAGAGTAGTATTAAGATCTAGTTTGCCCACTCGGAGAGCAAAGAGGTTGACCCGAGGGCCCGCTGTGTGCTTGCTGGAGACGGTGTCAGTGGAGAAATACAAAGACTGGACTGAATTTTAAGCTAAAGTGAAATCTTAGCAGAGAGTGTTTAACAAATAAGTAATGCCTTAAGAGTATTTTTTTTAAAAAAAGGAAGTGGTTAGAGTACTAGTTAGATTATATGATTCAACCGTGAGGCAGGGTAGCCGGGCTCCATTGTGATTGACATCTTCCTGGGTGTAAAATCAGCCATCTCAAAAGCAAAGGGTGGAAGCGGGATTTCACTTCCAGCAAGAGAGAAGAGCCAGGAGTGAACACGTCCTTTGGACCCCGAGATTACTCCACATGGCATCTTGGTGATTCGGGAGAGAGCTTTGATAGCGGAAGAGGGTCCGAGGGGGACAACAGAAGGATCAGGAGTCAGAGCATGACACAGAGCAGTGGACTTCTGTGGCAGTTAGACTGTATGTCAACTTGCACGTGAGTGGAAGAGCAGGCGTGGAGTCCAACCTACCCATCAGATCCCAGCCTGATGATGCCCCTTGGTGAGTGTCGAAGAGAGTGAAGTTCTCAATATCTCTCATATAAAAATCTCTCTCTCTCTCTCTCTCTTCCCTCCCATCACCTTTCTCCTCCCTGAGACTGTGTTGTCCACCTCTAGCACCAGGCCATGTAGGTCGCGGATGTGGAGAGCTGCTGGTGCCCATTACTTCATGTCACTCTGCGCTGGACCCACCTGGGATCTCTCCGCTGCCTGCTTCGCCTTCCTGCTTCATTGGCCCCCAGCTACGTGAAGCTCCAGCTAGCATGGAACCCCAGGACTGGAGTTGGGCAGGGGTGGGACGCCTTCTTGATATAAGGTCCTCCCTTACACACAGATGCGTTGATGTCACTGATGTTGTTGATCAAGATAATCCAGACCAGGACAACTCCTTAGCCCAGGACAACAACTTCACAACACTGTCTGTGTTGGGGTAGGAGGCTGGCTTGTGAAGCGGGTGCCTCTGGGCCCTCCCTTCATTGAGGGATCTGGGCTTGCAGAGTCACAAAGCTGGAGCTGAGTGCCTTCAGGCTTACGAGGCTTATGATGGGGTGGCTTACATCTGCTTTGGTCATTTATAGGCAGCCGTAAGAGAGCCTTGTAACATTGACCAAAGAGGACAGAGGTCAGGCCAACAGGCTGAGGGCCCAGGAGAGACCTGTCTGCAGGCACAAGAGACAAAGAACTGTCTTGGCTGGGCAACTGTATCCTGAACACTTTTTTTCACCTGTTAACTTTTCTCAGAGTCCTATCATTATGAGCACTGTGAGTTCGGCGTGACCGTTGCAATGAATGGTGGCAACCAGTCGCAGAGATAGAGTGTCCTGGGAAGGGCAGTTAGTGTCACAAGATGGGGGAAAGGGATGGAAGGTGGAGGCATGTCTGATCTCTGCCTTGTGGCCATCCACTGGGTGAGGTGGTTAGATGTGGCCCCTACAGTCCTCTCTGCTTTGAGAGTGTCGGTCTGATACCTTAGAAGAACTATGACCTACCTAACCCACTTTCACGGCCCCTATTGGAAGCTGTCTTCCTGACAACCCTGCCTGATTTTAGCCATATCTATTCAGAGTAAAGGCAGTCTGCTACGGTCAATTTTGGCATTTCTCTAAACGGTTGAGCTTTGTGACACGTGGTAAAAAGAAATCTGTGTAGCAAAATGTTTGCATTTTAACCATTTTTAAGTGACACTGGTCACTTCCTCCAAAGGCACCACATCACCATCACTACAATCCATCTCCACACACTTGAGATAACCCCAACAGAAGTCCAGCCTCAGCCCTCACTCTCCTCCAGCCCCTGGGACAACCTTCTGAACACCGGTCTCTCTGTCTTTGTGATCACTGTGTGTCTCTGTGTCATTCTGTGTGTGACTTCTTCCCCTCTGCACACTGTTTCCATGGTTGGCCCATCGTATATCTTCAGGGCTAAGTTATATCCCATTGCATGTCTTAACTGCTCTTCTGCTGATGGGTACTTGAGTCCCTTCCCTCTGGAGGCGGCTGTGAACCCTGGTGCCTGCAGAACTGTTTGCACCCCTGCTTTCAAGTCTTGGGGCTCATATATGCATTGGCATGGGACTGCGGGGTCCCGTGGGCAACAGGAGGCAGATATTACTGGACAACATCATCACAATCACATACAAGTCAGGTTTTGCTGGCGACAGTTCAAGAAGAGTTACAGCCGCCCGACATCCACAGAGAGCTGCAAAAACGCAAGCCGGATTGAAGAAGACCATCGCACAGGGGCTGTCCCACAGGGATCTTGGCTGAAAGTGAGGCCACAGGGCCGTGTCTCGTGTGCTACCCGGGAGTCAGAAGCTTTCCTGATCCCCCTTCAAGCACAGCCTCTCTGAGGGAGAATGAAGCGGTGGCCTGCTTCTGTGAAGATTTGGACTCAGTCTCCAAAACCTGATCATCGTGTTGGTAGGCCTCAAGAGTCCTCTCATAGCACTGGGTTATGATCAGCCCCTTGTTTCATGGAGGTAGAGGGGCTGGGAGCCATTCAACTCGGACACAGCCACCCAGAACTGGAAACCAGCAAAGCGTGGTGCTTTTACAAATATAATGCTGCCTGAGGAGTATTTGCAGAGCCAAGATGACTCGTTTTTCATCTGGTCTCTGTAGGCCCTCACCCCCCACAGTTGTTCCCTTGACTTAACTCTCATATATATATTTTTTTCTATTTAAACAAAGAGGGAGGAAGGAGGAGGGAAAGAATATTAATGCCCTAATTTAAGTGTTCATTCTTGGTAGGCATCTCAACCTCCCACAGCAGCAAACATCATCCCCCCACCCCCCCCCACCCCCGCACCTCACAGAGAGCCAAAGCTGGAAGAAATACCGCATCGGCTCTCAAGATGGAAAATAGCTAGCCAGGGGGCAGAGACTCAGGAAAATTGCTAATAAATGGTTACTGCCTGCTATTAAAAGGATCAATAAGATAAGAGCAGGAGTGACGGATGGCAGGGCACTGGGCTTGGAGCACTAATGGAAGAGGTGGCGCCCCACAGCTGAGCCCAGTCTTTGACTGGGGCAGGAGACTCATTCACCTCCTCCAGCAGGGATTCGGCCGCTTCATTCACCGTCTTGAGGATGAGTAATTATTGATGGTGGTGAGGAATAATGAGATCAACTGACATGTGAGGCCCACCAGAGATCAGGGAAATTGCTTTACCTATGTCGGCGGCACTGCAGATGGGCCAGCACATCTCTCCTTGCTCTGCGCGGGTGTCAGAAGTGGAGTCAGGGCTCGTTCTTTGTGAGGCTGCCCTCACAAAGGCACAAAGAACCCAGACGTGCGGCTGATTCAACCTCTGTGGCAGCCCTGCCCAGCTGTCCTGCATGCCTGCTCTACCCAGGCATCTGGTCCCTGGCATTTCCCCTTCCTTTCTGAAGGAGGCAGCATGGGTCTGACGGTCGCTGACTACACGGTGGTCTTCTAGGGGGCCAGCCTCTCCAGCACTGCATCAACCATTTGAACTTTCTGCCCATGCAGAAGTTAGCGGCCCAAACACATCACCACTATATTACCAGGGCTCCGCGTAACAGTTTAGCACGTGGTTAACGAGCACTGAGTCTGTGTTAAACCACTTGCAGATGGCATCATTCTTCAATCACACGCAGATAGAGGAGTATCCTTGTCGTGTGGGTTTGCTTCATGGGGCAGCACATGACAGCATACAGACACTCGGGTTCTGAAGTCCAGATCTGACCCTGAAGCCTGGGCTCAGGTCACAAGACCTCCCCATTTATCCCTCAGCACCTTCCCAGAGCAACCTTTGGGAAACAGGTCTCTAACAATGACTTAGGAGTCCAGAGCTCCCCAAATGTCTTGCTGTATACTGACTGAGGATGGCAGGCAAGGACTTTGGGCCAGAGAAGAAGGCAGGAAATTTGTGGCTGAAGAGTGCAAGGAATGGTGCTGGGGTCCCTCAGATGAAAGATATTCAAATCACAACAGCATTCGGGAGCTCATGTCACAGGAAGGGAGGGAGCAGTGGGAGCAACCACAGGGCCTGGGCCTCTCCAATGGCAGCATGGGATGGGGATGAGATCTGGGCAGGAAAGGGGCCAGGAGGGTGGAGAGTGGGCAAGTCACATGGAAGTCTGATTTCCTCGGCCCCCATAGCCTGACTTCCACTTCGTGAAAACTAAGGAGAGCCTGTCTACCTGGCACCCAAAAACACTCACTCTCAATCAGCACTTCACCCCAGCAAGGTAGGAAATGCCATCAGAAGTGCTAGGCTGGTATAAACAGTTAAGCATCCTGCTATTAACCAGAGGTTGGTGGTTTGAATCGACCCCAAGGTGCCTCAAAAGAAAAGTTATGTGATCGCCTGAAAACCCAATGGGGTACAGTTCTAGTTTTCTGAAACATGGTCTACCATGTATTAGAACTTACTTGACGGAAATTGATTAATGGGTGGGAGATATGGGGGACAGAAGGGCTTGTATTTGTTTTTTGTAGTGTCCTGCTTGGAGACCTAGTTTGATGACGGAGACTAGAGGAAGATGGCAAGACCCAGGTTATGGTTTGACCCTGGGAACCCTCACAGGACCCAGGAGCACAGGCCTGTGGGATACTGGGCGACCTGTTGGTGGCCCAGTATGTAAGGAAGAGGCCTTGCCAGCCACATTGGGTCTGAAGGTGGCAGTTTGACAGGTGCCTGGAGCGGGCTCAAATTTCCTTCCATGGAGCCTCTAAAGTAGGACAGCTTTTCTTGCCCTTGCTGGAGCACCTCTCCATCCTGGGAAGGTTATGAAACCGCCTCACTTTTGTTTGCAAGGGCATTGTTTGTGGAATCAGCCTCACTGCCCACCTTTTCCAAGGATGGGCCCCCCTATCGACCCCTGTAGGGTGCTAGGAAGATGCTCTCGGGATCTTGATGGTGAGGGTGTCGATCTTTGGCACACCTCTCTTGGTCCTGTGCCTGAACCCCTCCGAGAAAGGAGACTGAATCCCCAAGATTTCCCCTTTGCCTCTGGGTCATGTTTGAGAAGTCTCTCATCCAATCTGTGGGCATCAGGCAATGGACACTCATCTATTTGGTCACTCATCTACCATTCCCTCTACACCCCAGAGGTGCTGAGATGCAGGGCGCACTCTGCAGGCCATGGTAGGAACTGCAGCCCCAGTCTTTGCTTCCAGATCCGCCCTGGAGGGACCCTTTCACAGGGGGTCACCGGATTCATAGCAGTAGCAAATGAGTTATGAAATAGCAACGAAAATAACTTAATAGTTGTGGGGGTGGGGGGGAGTCACCACAACACGAAGAACGGTATTAAAGGGCCATGGCATGAGAAGTAGAACTGCCCCATGGAGTTTACAAAATGGCAGAAACAGATGCCTTTCTCTCACAAAGCGGCTGGGGGAAGAGGGTGCCGCCTCGAACCAGGCACCTTTTGACTAGCAGAGAGAGCGCCACTGTGCCTCCCAGGGCTCCTTGATTACAGCGTGCTTTTCAAGGTCACCCAGAGGTGCCACCTGAATTGCAGCACCATTGTCAAGGCCAGGGGCTGAGTCGCCAAGTTGCAGACTTGCGGGGGAGGTGGGAGAGGGAAACATGGGTCTCTCTACCCTCCAGCGTGCTGTGCAATGGACACTCTGGGGTTGGGGTGAACCAGATAAGGCGCGCGGGGGCGCAGCCCCGCCGAAGACACCGAGCAGCCCGCGACCCAAGGAGACGAAGGAATACCGAGGTGGGAGGTGCGCACATATTAAAATGGAAATGAGGAGGGGGCGGAGAGCGCTCCGAATGGACTTCTGGGAACCCCCCCCACACACACACACACACACACACACCAGTCCTCCTCCTCTAGAGTGCCTTCAAAGAGGAAATGAAAGGCTAAACAGAAAGCAAATGGTCCGGGAAACGGGATTCGGTTCTCCCGCTGGTAGCCTGCACTTGTGGGCTGCACCCTTCACTCCTGATAAAGCCCAGTGGCCCCGGCCTGGCTGTCCCGGGCCACCCACTGCAGAGGCTGAGCCCAGGAGAAGAGGGTCTGCTTCGATGTAGCGATTCAGTGCAGAGGGGCTGCTCGGGTGGAGGGTGGGCATAAAGCACCCACGGGGGTGGAGGCTCGCGGAGAGGGGCTCTCCTCCTGAAGCTGCAGCCTCCCCGGCGCACGCCTGCGCCCTGCCGCCTTCCTCCCGCAGAGCTGCTGCAGCCAGCGCCCCCCGGCCGACCTGCGACCTGCGCTCGCTCCTCCCTGCCCTCCCCTGCCCTGCCCTCCCTTCCCACCCCATTTCCCTCCTCGCCGGCGTCTTGCAGCCTACTTCTTCCTTGGGTGGGGGCTAGGGGTGTCTGCGGAGGTGGGGCTCTCATAATTCTCTTAAGAGCTTTTGACAGAACCAACCTTTCTGTCTTCTATTTCTGTCTTGTTGAGATTCCACTGTGCCACGTTAATGGCTGGGATAAATGTGAGCGGAAGGATCCATCAGCCCTTTCTGGACCCAGGAGAGACAGCTGGGAGTATGGTGCCCAGCGCTGTGTCTGCAGGGAGATGGCTTGTTCACTTGGCTCATAGAAGCCTGCTCAGATTAGAGGAGGGGAGAAAAGATCCCATGTTGTCTCCTTTAGAAGTGGAGTTATGGCGTCCATTTGCATCACAATAAGAAGCCATGGGGCTGGAATGGGCTCCCCAAGAGTATGGGCCTACCCCACTGGGAGCCTCTTGGCTGATTTTCTCTGTACCCTTTGCACTCTTGTTTTGACTCAGTCCATTGGTCTTTGGCCTTGATGGGGACAGAAAAGATGCTACTGCCAAAATCAAGCTTTCCACTGGCATGCTGGCCAAAGTTCTGGCTGAACTAACATGTTCTCAACACCCTGCCGCTCTGACAGCCCAGGGAGGTGAGTTAGTTGTGTAGGGCCTTAGAGTAGACACTGCAGGGTAACTGACAAGACAAGAGAGTTGAGAGCCAGGATGACCATGGAAGAATGGCAAAAAAACGATCACTATCTTGGGGTCAATTTCAACTCACGGCAACCCTACATGACAGGGTAGAACCACCCCCATTGGTTGCCAAGACTGTAACTCTTCCCGGAGTAGAAAGCCTCATCTTTCCCCAGTGGAGCCTATGGTGGTTTAGAACTGCTGACCTTGTGGTGAGCTGCGCAACATGTAACTTAAGAAAAGCACCGTGAGAGATCTGTGGAACAGAAACTGGCATTTCTCGAAACAAGCAAGAACTCAGATCTACTAGTAGGCATTCCAAAACTGTTGCACTGAGGTAGATATTTATCAAACTTTGAACTAAAACTAAACCTGATGCCATTCTATAGTGAAATAGCAGAGTGCCTTTAAAAAATTAGTACCAATCACCCTTAAGTACTGCTTACAGGAAATCCTCTATATGAGATCAGATAATCAACAATGACTTTAAAACCAAGATGGGATTGTAGGAGGATAAGGGAAACTGGATGAATGGAAGTGGAACAACCAGAAGGAAAACAATGAGAAAGTTAATACATGTAGCCAATGTCATGGAACACCTTGGGTATAAATCATTGCATGGGAGCCTAAACTCCATAAATGCAGCAAGATATTCTTTAAAAAAGAAAACATTCAAAAAAGAGAGAAAGGAAATCCTGCTTTCCCAGGAGCTCTAAGAACAACAAACTTTATCAATGCTGGATTGTATGCTAAGCGCTGAGTTAAATAGAACAGTTCTATGAGTTAGACATTATGGTTTTAGATGAAGAATTGAGCTGAGATCAGCATTCCATGAATAGTGGGTTTCATAACTAATAATGCAAAACTGAGCTTTGAACTCAGACAAGCGAAAGCTAACACTCTTAACCCCAGCATTCAATTGCCAATCAGACACTCAAAGAGTGCAGAAAAAAACAGGAAGGAATAAACTGCTGTTGGGGGTAGTCCCAATATCCCTGTGTTGGGCCGGGTTGACTGGAGAAACAAATCCAGACGCACCCCTATCAGAAAGCAAGTGTATATTGAGAAAACATCCCAGCCCAGTTCAGATCAAGTCCATATATCTGAGACGAGCCCATATATCCGACGCTAGTCCATAAAATCCTCTTCAGACTCAGTGAAGCTGAATGCAGGAAGATCACAGTCTGGTGGAGGACGTGGGTTGTTGGAGCCAGCTGACAAGTCGAATAGTCTGGAAAGAGGGAGTGAGGATTAAGAAAGAAAAGAGAAGAAGGAAGACATTGGAACAGTGAATACTGAAGCCCCGAGTTTATTTCACACCTTCCTTTTAATACTCCAGAAACAACTTGGGGTCATATTTTCTCATAGTTAAACAAGTATGCACATTAACAACTTTTATGTTGTATCAAGTTAAACATTCTCGAAAACATCCTGATTTCTCAAGACTGACAAAAAGTCTCTGTTCCTTTATTAAGTCTACTGTGTCAAACCGCAAAGGCAAACAACAGATACTGGCATTTAAGTCACAAAGTCTAACTATTTCAAAACCGAGCCTTAAGGGCCTACAACAGTGGGTGGAAACTCTTGTGGATCCAATGGCAGTGGAAGCATCAAAGGCCTGTCCCCACAGGCCTCTGCTGCAGAGCTCCCTCAGGTCTCAGAGGACTCAAGAAAGAGGAAGTTTCCAGAATCCTCATGAGGAGGTCATGCCCATAAGGTGGGATCACAAGGCTGTGAATGATTGACAAGCTAGACTTCACCCCTATACTTATTTACTACAAGCCCCACACTCCTAGGCTCTCTGGGGACATTCCTTTCTGTGTCCTTCCACTTGGACTTCTGCCGACTGCCCCTACTTCCCATTCACCTTCCCTCCAGGTGGGGTGGGCTTTATCAGGGCCACACAGAAGAACTACAACCTTTGACATGTTTACTCCTGAAATGTCATCCATTTGAATTCATGTTCTATGCCTGCCCACTGAACTTCCCTTAAAACGTCTTCATTTTTTAGTCATTCCATGTACAAGATGTCCCTTTCAGGATTAAGGCACCCCTGACCCAATCCACGATATTTCCGACCATCTCAGAAGCACGTGGAAACCAATAAGGAAAACCCAAGGACGGAGGCCTTTGAATTATGGTGCATTTTAAACAACATTAAATGTAGCCTAGACTGCCAGGGTCATTAAAAAGGAAACGAATGACATGCTGGACTGTCAGCAAAAGGACCAAGTCCCTCGTGGACCTGGGAGGAGGGTGAGTCAAAAAGCATTGCGTCTAGGATTCTAGCTCCTGCATGCAATGGGCTTCTTCCAGTCAGTGGATGGCTGCAGACAAGTTCTGCCCATAATACCCTGGTCTTGTAGGGTGCCTTCCAAAAAATAGATTATCAAAACAGTGGCTTTCAAGGGGATCACCTGGTCCAGCTAAACTTAAGGCAGAACTTTCTCTGCAGAAGGTTATAAAGACTTCATCACTTTCGAGGGATCCCCATGAAATAATCTTGATAAGCTATTTTTTTAGAGCACATGGTGATAATGAGCCTTATTGTGAAGAAATTTGTCTTTCAATTGGTAGGAAAAGGGCAGTAAGGAATTGGTTTATATCCAGCAAAGCTCATTCTTTAGTGATACCAAAGGCTCTACTAAGAAAACGTAGCTGGAAAACCTTACCCCATTCACCCTATACCTCTGATCTTGTCAATTCAAATTTCTTTTTGTCCCTCAAACGCAAGGGACATTGAGCGGGAACATGAGCCCCTGAGGATGCTAAAATGGCCACTTTGACAGGATGCAATTAAACGAGTGCAGAATTACTTACCACCTTGGTCTCCCAAGAGAAACCCATTGTCACTGCTTCAGTTATGACACAGACTCACCGTAGAAGGGAGCAGAACGCCTCATGTTTTTCCTAAGAGGACTGGAGTCTTTGAACTGCTGACCTAGAAGTTAGTAGCCAGGGTTTAGAAACACCTTCTGCAGAAGTGTGTAGTCTTAATTATCACTAAGGTTGCGGGCAGAATATTTTGAGAAAATTGTTCCTAAAGGAATATATATATATATATACACATATATATACATATACATATATATATTTTTGTGATGATTTTGTAACTGTACCCTCTGACTCACCCTCATACTGTCTGAATGCTCCTATGAAGCGAGGATAAGGAGACTTTACTTAATGTACTTTACACATGTCATCAGGAGTGACCAGTCTCTGAGGGTCCTGCTGGCTAGAGAGTCAGGGAAAAAGACCTTGATAAGACAGATTGGTGCCATGCTTGCCACCATTGACTCAAATCTAGGGAGGATGGTGTAAGAGTGGGCAGCGTTAGGTTCGGATATGCATACGGTCACCATAAGTTAGAACCCCCTCAGTGGTGCCTAACAACAACAGTTCTTCCAAAAGTCCATTGTCAGGTCCCAGATTACCACCCCCCACCTCCACCCCCCGCCAGTGAATGAATGCATTCACACCTTGGAGCTTACTAAAGATCGGTGCAAGACCATAAGGAATGCTAGTGTTTCCTTCTGACCCATGAGCACTTGCCTTGCTCAAGAGTCTATTTAGCTGCAAATCGTACAGCTCCAGAAGTTTAAGCAAATGGTTAAGAAGAAAGGGTGGGGAGTTGTTATTGCTTGCACATACCAAGAGCTCTCTTACTAGGCAGCTGATGGCAGAGGTCCCAGAGCTTGGTGATGTCAGAGCTGTTTTCTCTTCGCCTTTTCTTCAAATTTGCAAGATGATTGACACTGATGTAGGCACATGACCCTGCTAAGACCATAGGGTATGAAGGGGTGGTACCAACAGCATGCATCTACCTCTTTCATTGGAAAATAATTTACTGCAGTAGTTACATAATCTGGTGTCAATTTGAGAGGATGATGAGAGAAGGGGTGGAGTCTGGCCTGTCAATCAGTATAATCAAGGAAGCCTCTGTATGGGCAGAATTCTCCTGAGAATTCTGGGAACTCCTGTATTTTCTTCTGGGAGGTGGAAGAGACCTCCCTGCTCACGTCCTGTGAGATAGCCCTGAGGAGAGGCCACATGGACTTAACCTGATGCAGCCCTGGGAACTGGAGGAGTCAGGTGGAGACCCCTGCCAGAGCTGAGATACTTCTACCGCCACTGACTTTGCACCCCCTGACCTGTGATCTTCCTGCATTGAGCGTCACTGCATGTGTTTCATGAGTCTGAAGAAGGCTTTATAGATTGGTATCTGACATATGGGCTAAATATCAGACTTATGAACGTGATCTGGACTTGACTGGGATGTTTTCTCATTATCCAACTGCTCTTATATATAAACCCCTTGCTTATACACATATGTGTGCCCATGGATTTGTTTCTCTAGTCTACCCCAACTAACTCATTTACTTTCCCCACATCTCATGGCCTTCTGCCATCTCCTTGGCCACAATGATGTCACAAGGTCATCCCAGGTTCTTAGAAAGGCCTAGGAAGGCAGTTTCTACCCTTGACAAGAAGGATGCCAAGGAGAAGGGAGTGAGACTATCTCTGGGTCTGTTGACCAACATGTTGTATCTTCTAGGGGAGCCATTCCTCCCACACAGTCTAGAGCCGGAATGCTTCCCCAGGCTCTGCCTTCTACAAGTTATGTGACCTCAGGAGGGTCACTTCGCCTATGTGGTCTCAAGGTGCTCTTTTGTAAAATAGAGGTAATAGCACATGCTGAACAAGGTTGCCCTGGAGTTAAATGCTTTAATTAATGTGAAAACACCTTCCCGATGCCCAGCACATGTATAACAGCTGGATGGGAGTCTAGCTACCGGGGACAGATGGCAGAACTCACAGCCACACTTGCCGTCTTGCTTCCAGCTCTCCTGTCCAAGCCGCTAAGATGATAATTGGGGAAATGGGTCTGGGTTTGTATCCTGGCTCTCTCCCGTACAGCTATGGACTGTGGATAAGTTTCTTAACCTCCCAGAACCTGTAGGGTTGCTACCCAGAGTGATGAGGTCGTGCTTGCAGTGGGTTAGCCACCCAGCATGAGTGAGACAAAGAGGGGCTGCCAAGGTCCGAGAAGGTGGACTCTCCTACTCGACCTTCGGGCATGAATCAATCCCAATCTTAGCTTGGTGGCATGGAGAACAAATTCTATAGGAAGAGCAGGCTTCTGCTTCCCACCAGGCCTGGGTGCAAGTGTACAAGTGTACTGGCTTGTACAAGTGGGGTTAGCTTGAGTCTGTCAGTCACCATTCACTGGTTCCAACTCAGAGGGACCACATGTGTGCAGAGTAGAATGGGCTCTCCAGGGTTCTCCAACCTTCCTGAAGCAGACCGCCAGACCTAGTTCTGAGGCACCCAAGGGTGAGTTTGAGCAGCCAACTGTTGGGCACGTTAGCATTTGTGCCCCTGGGACTCCTTGCCTGTATGATAAGGAGAGAGCACTATTTCCCAAAGTAAGCCATACCCTTGGGGATGGGGGGAGCACTAAAATGAGCCAGGAGAACAGGGCTGCAAAAGCAGATACGGATACTTTATCCTGGATTATGGGTTCTAGTAACAAATGTTTGTCATTGTCAGGGGGGCGCTGAATAATTTTTCCTGAAGAGGAGGCATCAAATAGGTTTGGGAGCCTATGGGAAAGAGTATTCCGTGTTGGTGGTTCCCTGACAGGCTCAAAGGGAGCATTGGGAAAGTGCTCCACAAAGCACCAGGCAGACATGGGGTAGCTGCTTGATCCACCAGAGGGTCCATCTCAGTCAGTGGCATGGGACAGGTATAGCTTGGGGCACAGAGGTGCTCCATGTCCATATTGAAAGACAGCTCACAGGTTTCCTGGGAACTCTTTGACACGACACCAGCTTTATGAAACTTGACAACATCACAGCCCCTGGGCGTGCCACAGTCAAGGGTCAGTGAACCAGAGTGGAAGGGACACAGGCCATCACTCTAACCCTGCCCCAGCCGCCCTCGCTGGCACAGGAAGTAGGCTGAGGTTGGGGGCAGGAAGGGAGAGGAGTCACTGGAAATCATACCTACTCTGAAGCATCATTCGTTCACATTATCACTGAGTGATGAGGGGAGTGGGAAACATGGGAGAGGGGAAGCCACCACGCAGGATGTCTAAAGATTCCGGTGTGAATTTCTCTCCCCGTACAGAGGGATTGTGGTTCTCTAAGTCAGGTACATCTTGTCTGCTTCACTGCGATGTGAGAGAGAGGGGGGGGGGGATATGGGGAGACAGGTCTTAGCTCCCGCTAGCCCGATATAGCCACTCCATATCTGGGGCTGGGTTTTCCACTGGGAGGTCACACACCAGAATGGGGGTCCCAGCAGAGCGAAGACACAGGCTTTGTTTGCAGGATGCGGATGCTATTGGGAGATTTGAGCATTCTTTCTGGGCCCGCTGGAAGTGAACCTAGACTGCACTCCACGTGTGGCCACTCGGTTCACAAAGACCTGCCACTTGACACTCACACAAGGTGGCTGCCAGGAAGAACACGGGAAATGCCGACACTGAGGCGCCACGTGATCGTGCGCCTGGCGAGAGCCGTCGGGGCTCAACCCCTGTGCTCAGCTCAGCTCTTTGTCCTGCCTCGTTCTGGTTTCTCGCGAGCAGATGTTGTGCTCGGGGATGAGGGAGTCACATCACGGGTTCTCATCAGGGGGCCGCGCAACCTCACGCCTTGAGTCACGAAATCGGGGACTCTGAGCGGTGGCTGGACCCCTCCCAACTCTGTGACCGCAGCTTCCCACAGAGTCCGCTCCTGCCTCTCTCATACAACGTCACTTGTTGCCAGACGTATAAAAGATGCTCAGCGGACAATGGTGGATCTCTGTTATGAGGAACATTGATGTTCTCTACAGCAGAGCAGCCATGACACTCCAAACATGCTGATGTTGCGTGGATTTTAAGTCACAGTGACCTCATAGGACCGAGTGGCGCACTCCCCACAGGATTTTCAAGGCTGTCAGGTGGGATGGAAGCAGACTGCCTTGTCTTTCTTGGTTGGTGTAGCTGATGGGTTTGAACCTCTGAATGCTTAGCCCCAGTGTCACCAGGGCTCCTGTGAGCTTCTGTTGGAGCACCGGGCTTTGGTGACCTGAAGGAAACGATGGTCAGGCCTGAGTCATCCCCATAATATTTGAGCCCATTATCATAGCCACTGTATCTTATCACTCTATCTAGAGTTTTCTTTCTTTATTCTGAGTCTCTGGTTTACCACACTAAAGTATATGAGAGGAGGTCTTATCACTCTTACTTCTGAGAGGCATTCTGACTATAGCTCTTGCAAAGCAAATTTGCTTGTTCTTCAGGAAGTCCATGGTGTCTTTTGCCAACTCCATCATTCCACACATCCGCTCTTCGTTGCTCTCCAGAGAGTCTTGTTTAATAGTGTGGCTCCAACATAAGGAAGATTCACCTGCACTTTATCAGTCCTTTGACTTAGCCTGATCTATCGGGTCCCTGAGGTGTCCACGTGGCTAAGTAACTGTGCTAACTGGAAGGTTGGAGGTTTGAGTTCAAGCTTATTTCTTCTGATGATGCACTGTTCAGAACATCAGTCACTAAAACCCCATGGAGCCCAGGTCTACTCTCACACCTTTGGGCCATCACGAGCTGGAATTGACTGGATGGCGACTGGTTTCATCTAGCTTGCTTTACTTATGTATTAGCTGGTTGCTTAATTTGTGGTAAATCTTCAGTATTCAGGCACTCTGTAGTACACAAACTCATTTCTCTCCCTCATCTCCAAGGCAAACGTGTTGTTATCGAGGCTATTCTGACTCACAGCCATAGGACAGAGGAGGACAGGGTTGGATAAAACTGGACTTGTGGGTTTCTGACACTACAACTCGTTCTGAAAGTAGAAAGTCTCATCTTTTTCCTTCAGACCGGCTGGTGGTTTCGAATTGTTGGCCTTGAAGTTAGCAGTCCAACACATGACAGACTTAAAGTAACAAAGACTTTACACCAAGGCTAATGATTAGTTGGGCTGAGTACGCATTTGGCTAACTTAAAGGGAAGAGCCTCTAAGTTTGAATGTTCATGACCAAGCCTTTGGGTTCAGTTTGCCCCTCCCCTTCCCCAGACTTCAATTAGATTTATTTTACTAAAGTGTACAGCAGTCTTCTTCAGAAGGAAAGTTTAAAAACAGTACCTTGCTTCTAGATTTTTTGGGGGGATAGGTTAAGCCAACCATTTCATTTTCATCCCTCCCCATTGTTGTGGACAGATACTTTGTCCCCACCCTTGGGCAAGAACCAGAGTCAATAGACTAGGGGCAGTCACCTTGGGGACAGATTCATTAGCTCTGCGCACCTCCCCCCCCCCTCATCCCCTGTGTTGGTGGGAAGATGTCAGAGGCTGCAGGGCTGGAGTGTCCTCTCAGATGCCTGTGCATCTGCATCCTCATTCCCCACTGAGAGCCTTGTGTATGTGGAGGAGTTCTATAACTTCTCTGAGTTCTGTTTCCCCATTGGTAAAATCCCACAGAATCCCTGGGTGGTGCAGTGTGGTGATCCAAAAGGTCGGTGGATCCAATCCATCTGGAGGTATCCCAGAAGACAAACCTGGCAACAAGCTTCCAAAGGACCATAGCCTTGACACTCCCACTGAGCTGGGTTTCTCTGCACACAAGGGGTCACCGACTTGACAGCAGCTATCAACAACCACAGGTGCTATGTGGATGGAACTGTCATGTAGGCACTGAATGAGCCGCTTAGTCCCAAAAGATACACTGAAGTCCTAGCTCCAAGGTAGCTTAGAAACCAGACTTTCTTTTGTTATATCAATGAGTGTCAGAGAACCAGCCTCTAACATATCATCATGGGTCTGGGAGGCGCAATTATACAGCTATAATTAAAGATTATAGTAAAGTCATAGAAAATGTGAGGTAGAAATAATGGAGCCAGACAAATTTCATGGTAGCATTCTTACCTCAGCCCTGCTTGGTGATCCACGTGGAGAGAGCGTGGGCAGGAGGAGGAGACGGTGTGATAAAAGGGAATGGGAAGGAGAGGGAGAGGTGTTGGGAGAGGAGAGGCAGCTGAGAGAAAGGGTGAGAAAGCTTCTTTGTTCTGACCAAGCCTTATATATCTTTTAGAGACATGAAAGTCCCCGAATTACAGGTAAAGACAGACATCCCAGAAAAAGGTTTTGCTATAGGCAATACAAAAATCAGGGATGAACTAGGGCCATACACGTAATAGGAAAGAGAGGTATTGGAGATCCCATGTGACAGGACAGACCCCAGACTCATGGCTGTGACTGCACACTTGTTTCCTGGCTCTTAACAGAGAACATTTACAGGAATGTGTGAACCCCACGTACCAGAACCAAACTGGTGGTTAGCCGGCTTCAGAGAGAGGTAATCTATCGTGATAGGAAAGCAGAGGATAGGCCCTGCAGCCAGAGGACTGGCAGGCTGAAACATTCAGGGAGAATAACTAAGCTTCTGACCTCTCACTAAATGCTGGGAAATAGTTACTAATATTTGCTGAATATTTTGGAGGAGATATAATTGTAGAAAAGTTGTACATTCCTCCAACAAATGAGACCATACCGGAGCATGGTGTGTTCTAAGTCTAATTCCTTTGGAGTGGCTAGCATCTGATAAAAAGGGAAGCTGAAGCCAGAGTCCCACACAGGGTCAGGACAGAGGGCATGCAATGAGGTTGGCAGGTGCTAGAAGCTACCAGAGCCCAAAGAGACAAAGAAGAACCGTGGTATATAGCCAACACTCCGAGTTCAGCCTTCGAACCTCCAGGACTGTGAGAGAAGAAGAGTTCTGGTCTGTAAGGAATGCATGCTACCGCAGTCCTCAGAAAGCGCAGCAGCGCCGACATTCTAAGGAGAATGACCAAAAGCAAATTACTGCATTCCGGAAGTTCTTGGTGAGTGCTGCCTCTTGGTGCTGGCAGGTGAGTTTTGGACTGTGAATCTCAGGGTTGAAGGTTTAAGTCCACCAGCCACACTGTGGAAGAAAGACAAAGCTGTCTGCTCCCAGAAAGCTTTGCATCCTGGGAAACCCTGTATGGGACCACTCTGCATCAGAATAGACCCAGTCAGGACACTGGTGAAGCACAGAGTGTAGCTGCCAATTGCCAAGTTCAAGGGCTTGAAACGACCAGCTGGCCTGGGGGAGCGTGGTATGGTAGTTGGCTTGTCAGATTCCGGAAGGCCAGGCGGTAGTTCCTCTCGGTTCTGTCATGTTGTTAGCACCCGTCCAGTGCGAGTCGTGAGCTTGGGTAGGACAGGAAATGAAGTACTGGCAAGCTACTGAAGGTTGGTGGTTGGACCAGGTAGAGAAAACTTGACAATAGGCTTCCGGAAAGACAACAGCTGTGGGCCCCCACTGGGGCCATCCTTACTCTGACCTACAGAATGGTTATAAGCAGAATCATTCAACAGCAGTGACTTGTTGTTTGTTCGGCTCTAGAAGGAATCCCTGGATGGTGGCAAGAGGGAGGTGCTGGACTAGCTGGCAGTTCAAGTCCACTCAAAGGTCCTTGATGGGCAGTTCTAGCCACCTGCTTTAGAACAGCTAAAAATGGGGTCACCATGAGTCTGATTCAGCTTAATGACAGATAAGGAAACCCTAAGTATAGAGTCCATGGCCTCTCCCCACCCCCCTACCCACACCACCCCAGACCCTGAGATATGTACGTCCTGACCACCAGCCGTATGTCATCTGCTGGGATGCTGCCTTTTAGGCAGGAGACCCAGATACTGCGCAGCACACTGTGGAATCTTCCAGAGAGATCACTGAGGTTCCAAGGGGTGGCCTGGCTGGTCAAGCAAGAACCAGTAGAGAAGGTCAAGCGGCCTCATTCTCAGGCAGATATTCATGAATCACGTTAAGGTCTTAAAGCTTTGGCAAAAGAGGAGGCACTCTTCAAGATACGGATCCCATTAAGCTGCATTTGGGTATGTGTGTTGTGTTTAAGGAAGCCGTGGATGACGTTGGTATCCCGTTTCTGTAATCTGTGCTAAATTTAAGTACTCAAAATGTCAAGTTATCTCACTCTTTTGCTGGGGGTTATTTTTTATTTGAGATTTATGGCTGGATATTATAAGAACTGCTGCTTCATTTCAGATTCTGGCAGGTCTGTCCCAAGTGGCAACCGACAAGTAAGTCCCTTCCTAAGCCGAAGGTCAGGGTTTCGACCTTGAATAGAACATCAAGAACCACGCCATGTCTTCTCCCCTGCAGTTTCCAGGCGAAGGTGGACAGCTCTGGAGGCTCTGCTTGCTCCTGGCTCCACCCAGGCCCCTTTCCACAAAGGCTGCCCTAGGCACAATGGGTTCCTCTTTCACTGGTCTGCTAGCAAACCATGGTCTTCCTATCCCTGCTAGCTAAATGACAGGCCCCACCTGACATGACTCCTCTGGAGTTAGTATTAAGTCCCAAGGGAGGGCTCCCCGCTTTGGTATCCCCACAGAACAAAACAGATGAAAAACCCCATGGCCGTCGTGACGTGATGTAGGACTGGGGAGAGCTTTCAATCATACATACACTGCAAAAGGGGCACAGAGGGCAGTCATAGCTGACCTCCTTGACTACCCTCCTGTCACTAGGCAGACGGCAGACATGCCTCCATCCTTCACCCCCTCCATCAGGAAACAGTAAGGAAACAGGCATTGCTCCACGGTGGTACCTTTACCTGGTCAGCAGCCACGTCTCTCTCTCGTCCTGTCTCTCAGCCATGGGGCCCCTCTACCTCTGCCTTCATGGACCAGGAAGCCAGCCTGCTCTTCTGCCTTGCAGAGTCTCAGCACCAGTCTCATCATCTCAGCAATGCTGTGTGCCTCCTCCTCTGCCCTGTCTCCTGATCTCCTGGCTTCAGTGTCTGGTCTCTGCCTGACTCCTCTGCCCTGTCTCCTGGTCTCCTGGCCTCAGTGTCTGGACTCTTCTGCTGTCTCCTGGTCTCAGTCTCTGGTCTCTGCCCAGCCCCTCTGATCTGTCCCATGAGCCCCACATGGCAGCTGCTGGTGCTTCTGCTCTCTGCCTCCTGTTCTGCAGAGATCTCAAAACTGCTCCACTGGCCCCTCTCCTTCCCAAGGCCCTGGGAGTTCCCTGGGTTCCTGATTCGGAGGGGGCTCATCCTGTATGGAAAGGTGACTTTGTGAGATTTCTGGAGTGGGTGATGGCTCGGTTCTTTGCCCTGTCTGCTGAAAGAATTCACGCCAAAGCACGGTTTGTCATCCAAGGGAGTTTTATGAAGGACTGAAGAGGTGCAGGTGTTACCATCGCAGAAGCTATTTCTGGGGAGCAGGTCCAGGTACGTGGAAGTCACGCTGGGGTTCACAGCTGGGCACGAACAACCACGTGGAAAAGAGCACCCACACAGGCAGAAATGGGAGGGATCCCGGTAGGCAGAGGCCAGAGGGGTCCAAGCACCCTAAAGGCTAAGAGCAGGTGGGCCTGGAGGCTGTGGGCCCGAAGTAGGCCTGGAGTGGGCTCACGTGCACCCACACAGGTGAGGAAGACCCTCATGCCCCACCTGCTGATGAGCAGAACAGGGTCCAAGAGAGAGACTGGCTTTCTCGCAGCCAGCTTTTAACATCTCTGACTGGGGAGGCAAGGTGGGCTTCCTTGGCTGGGTTAGGCCCACCTGAGTGACGCCATGAGCCTGGGCCTAGTTTGGGCACCCAGGTGTACCTCCCACCTGGTTGGTGGGGGGGCTTGTGTATGAGCATGCTCAGTTTGGGGTCTTCCCATCGATGTCTAAAAGCCACCTAATTCTTTCCAAACTCCTCAATGGGGCCTTTGAAGGCAGGAGAGGGATCACAGCTCCCCCCACCTCCCCAGTCTCTAAGCCGACTACCTAACACTGTCTCCCAGCAGGTTCCCTCAAGGAACCGGAGTGTGGCTGTGGCTGGCTGGTTCACACCCTCTCCAAAGATAGACTCAGAACATTTCCACCTTTATCCTGTCCATTCACATACACGAGCACTCCCGCCAAAATGGGGTTAGTGCCACAAGCATAGAGGTCAGAATGTATAATACATCACACCAGGGATTTGCCTAGAAGGGCCATTTTCATTGACTACCTCTCAACACACACACACACACACACACACACACACACCTCAAGAAAACTTCAAAAAAGGTCATGAAAAAAAATGCCATTGCCAAGCTGAGCCCAGATGGCATAATGGTTAGCGCGGGGCTGTGGCTCACTGGCTTGGCAGTTCAAATCCAGCAGCAGCTCTCCAGGAGCAAGGCTGGGCCTCCCACTCCCACCCGAGGGCCGTGATGCCCCCAAAACAAACAAAAAAAGCAAACAAACAAACAGTGCCATTGCCTTTCTATTCCACTTACCCAGTCTTTCTGAGTAAGTGTGAGTGTGTGTGTGTGTGTGTGTGTGTGTAGCTAACAGTCCAGCTTTTGCCAACTCCAGATGACTCCATGAGTGTTTCCATCGCTGCTGTGGGTGGAAGAAGATGCCTGGCCTTTCTTCCGAGGTACCTCTGGGTAGTCTGGAACCTGGAGCGTTTCCATTAGCAGCCTGGCTCATGCATCATTCCCAACCCCGGGGGATCCCACAGAAGGTAGAAGCGCAGGCTAACCATTTAGAACCTGAAAAGACCCACTGCTCTCCAGTTCATTCCGACGCAGAGTCGAGGCACCCCACAGGATTTCCACGCTGTCATGTTGGAAGCCACAGCTGTCCTTGGAAGAGCTCCCAGCCAGCATGGCCCGCCAGCCTTCCATTTAGCACTTTCATTTCACCACTCTGCCAACGGGTCTCTGTAGGCTCAATAGGTTTTTGCCGGTTGCTGTTGTTTGTCCTTCCCTCCTTAGGGAAGGGCCTTTATTGACGTTTATTTCCTTAACAAACGGCCTAATAAAGAGAGCTTTGTGAAACCCTCTCCAAATAAGCAAAGAAAATAGGACCCGAAGCTCTCTTCATTTATTTTCTACCCAGGACAGTTCCACTCTCTGTTCTGCTATAGATAAGCAAATGTTGTGCTTTTAAAAAATCTAGACCCAAGATGGCAAGTAGCAGTGTATCTGGTGCAGTCAGAGCTTACTCAATCCATACAAATAGAGGTGCTGGCCTATATACATATATGTATAAGGCAATGCACTGGGACTGCAGATGGACCTGGAGCCTCAGCTCATACCCTCCACAATACAAGAACATTTTGTTCTAATAAACTGGCATTTTATGATGCTCACTTCCCTCCACCCCACCTCACCCCCACACACATGATCATTGCAGACAACATGGGTGCATAAACAAATGTGGTGAAGAAAGCAGATAGTGCCCAGTTATTAAAAGACATAGTATCTGGAATCTTAAAGGCTTGAAGTTAAAATAACCGACCATCCAACAGTGCAGCAACAAACCCCCATGGAAGAAACACACCAGTTGATGCGATCATGTCTTCAAGACCAGGTAACAGGCATCAGAAGATCCGTAACAAACAACAAACAATCATAAATGCGTGGTTGAGAACGAGGGGTGTCGGAGCGGAGACCCAAAGCCCATCTGTAGACAATGGAACATCCCCCCACAGAGTCACAGGGAAGGGATGAATCGGTCAGCGTGCAGTAGAGCACAGATGGATCACACAATCTTCCTCTGGTTTCTTGAGGTTTTCTTAGCCCCCACTGTCATGACCCCAGTGATACTCCCCACTCTGGACTGGACGGAACATATACATAGGTATAGACAAGAGATAAAGCCCATGACACACGGAACCCAGGAGCAGAAATGGAGATGGTGATACCAGGGTAGGGGAAGGTGGGGAGAGGAGGAAAGAAAGTGGAATGGATATCAATGAATGGCATAAAACTACACACACACCCTCCAGGGGGAAGAACAATAGGAACCAGGAGGGAAGGGAAACAGCGGTCTATGTGAGATATGAAAATAATAATAATTTATAATCCATTAAGGAGCCATGAGGGGGTGGGGGAGAAAAGAGGAGCCAATCCCAAGGGCTCAATAGAAGTAAATGTCTAGAAAAGAATGATGGCAGTAGATGTACAAATATGTCTGATCCAATTGATATACGGATTGTAACAAGGGTTGTAAGAGTCCTCAATAAAATGTTAAAAATAAAAGAAATATGAAAGACTCATATAAAAATTTTAAATAAATAAGATTATATGTTAAAAAAAGATATATAGCCTTAGTAATACTTTGGAGAAGTGGTACTGTTCTATGAGTCTATTCTGAGTCACAATCAATGCTACAGCAACAGGTTTACATCCCTTTAAATATGCTTCTTGACACATCAAAGGAGGTAAAGACAGACTCTGAAGAACAAAAAAGAAATATCCAAATAGTGAAGCATTATGAAGACATAACTACAGTGCTTAGGAGGGACATATTGTCATGGGAAAGTGTTCAGGAGATGCTAAGTGAAGAAGTAATGATAAAACTGACAAATCTCAAAAACAAAATAGTACTTTAGATTACACATAGTCAGGGGCCCCAGCAAGGAAGCTAAGTGCTCCCCACTTCTGAAGACACACCTGAAGACACTCAGTCTCTAGCAATCGCCCTGATCGGTAGTTAGCTCATCCCCCTATTTCAATTCTAGGCAACTGCTCTCTTGATGGCTTTAGCTTCCGTCCCCGAGCACAAGAAGGCAAAGTTCTTGCCTCTTTGGTTCACAGTCGTGTCCCCAGAGCCCAGAGCAGTGATGTTGGCCAACATGCGACTTGCATGTCCATTGGGTAGGAAAGACCCTGCACCAGAGCCGACCCAGAGGAGAAGAACAATAGCACGGGCCGGGGACAGGTGTGCAGACTCACCTAACAGAGGCAACCATTTCTGGGCGAAATCCAACGAGAAACCATCTAAGGAGAGCCAAGGGATAAGGCAAATCACAGAGAAAGGAGAAGTAGTTGGCTTCCTCCTTCCTCTGCTTCAAGACTTCCATAATGAAACCGTTTCACCTCTGAAAGGAACTTTCAGCCAAGCTCTTCCCTGTTCCCCGCACCCAGGCCTGATTTCTGCTGGAATTCCTTCCCCTTTCTGCCTCCAGCCCCCTCCCATCACTAGTCGGGCTGTGGGACTCACAGGCCTTAGGTGACAGAAACAGCAAACTCTTGATGAACGTCCCTGGTGACAAATCTGTGTTCATTTCCTAGGGCTGCTGGAACAGAAAACCTCAAGGCAGGCAAACCACAGAAAAGTTTTCTCTCTCACAGGTCTGAAGCACTGGCCGCTGCAGGACCTAGGGCCGGATCCTCCCGTCTCTGTCTGAGTCTGGTAGCCCTAGGAGATCCTCTGACCCGTAACAACATCGTTCCAGTCGTTGTCTGTGTCTTTCTCCTGTGTCTGTCTAGAGGTGTCGATTTCTTCCTAAGGACATTGGTCACATGGGATGAGGACTCATGCTTCTCTAATCTGACCTTATGTTCATTCATTATGCTTGCAAAGAGCTACTTGCACATAATAGGTCATGTTCCTGGGTACGTGGGGTTAGCGATTGAAGTATCTTTTCAGGGAATACAAATCAATCTATAGCGCTACTTGACATGAGAACACCCCATGGACTTTACACACTGATTTTTAGAGGGATCAAGCCCAGCACCATCCCATAGAGGGGAAGAGGCAGGGAAGTGTGGAGAGAGGGTTCCGGAGCCCGGCGGAGGAGAAGCTGTAGACTGAGCTCCAGCATGGAACACAAACCTTGAGGCCTTGCAGCTGCCAAAGGAAGGGAATTAGAATGAGGGTTGGGGGTAGGCTGGAGGGAGCAATAGGAGCTAAAACCAGCACCTGGGTCTGGAGTTGCAAACGATGGTTGAAGGCAGTGGCTCTCAACCTTTCGAATGCCGACGCCCTTTAATACAGTTCCTCATGTTGGGGTGACCCCTCCACCCATAAAATTATTTTCGTCACTACCTCATCACTGTCACGTTGCTACTGGTATGAAGTGGGCGACCCCTGTGAAAAGGTCGTTCAATCTCCAAAGGGGTCGCGATGCACACCTTGATCCACATCTGGTTTGAGGTTTGGGATAATGCCAGGCACCTTGGATTTGATAATCCCTGATCTGGCCATCAGTGGGCCAAATCCTGGTCAAACGCTACTTGGGCACACATGCCATGGGGATCGTGGGACACCATGTTTGTCACAAATGGCCTCCCGCTAGCTGGTTCCCATCCAGCTGGAAAACTCAGATCTCCCAGGCCCATTAATAGAACTTGAAGATTCTGCTTAGTATAGGAGTATAAATTATTCCAGTGATTTGAACTTTAAAAGATTCCCTTACCTAATCTTCCCTAAGTCTCCTTCTCGGAAGCATACAGACCTCCCGGGTAGGCTTGGATTCTCTGCTTGGCGGCAGAATGCTTTCACTCAATGCTCCATCGTTGGTAACTTGATCTTTCTTTTCTTTTTAGAGGTCCCCATCTTTGTTAAAGATACTTAAATTGTGGTTGTTAGTTGCCTTTGATGCTAACCTGGTAACATGGTGACCTCATACACAACAATAGCCTACTATAAAAGCAAGGTGACTGTGGCAGTTACATAATATCCTTTCAACATATGAAGGGGTAGAGTCTAGCCTGTCCATCAGGCCATGGCCAATGAGGCCTCCTTGTGGGCATGGCCTTCTCCTGAGAATTCAGGGGACTCCTATATTCCTCCCTGGAGGCAGGGGAGACATGCTCTGTTTCCTCTTCCTGACACATGGAGTTATGCTAGAATGCCAGTAGAGCCGGAGGAATCATGTGCAGATTCCTACCAGTGCTGAGATGTTTCCACTGCCAGTGGATCCACAAGACTTTCTACCCACTGGCCCATGATCTTCCTGCCTTTGGCCATTGCATTATGTGAGCATTATGTATTTGGCATGATAATATTATGGGAGTCTGAAGAGGAATTTATAGACTAGTATCTGGCATTGAGTTTAATATCAGACTTATGGGCTTGATATGATCTGAGCTGGGATGTTTTCCCAAAATACACTTGCTCTTGTATATATAGCTCTTTCTTATACACATATGAATGTCTATGAACTTGTTTCTCTAGTCTACCAAGAGTGACAAAGTGACCCACACCCCTGATTGCTGCACAAACTTGAAAAGAAAATAGACTTGAGAAAATAAGGTCTATAAAGACAAGGATATTTGTTTTGCTCCCTCTCCTATATTCTGAGCACCTAAAACAAGCTTGTGTTGAGTATACATTGAAAAAATATTTGTTGACTAAATAATGATTGGTAATTGAGAAAACAACTCTCTGTCAAATAGATGGAATCTCAAGATCTCAAAATGTTCAAGAACTTGAGCTGTCAAAAAAGGATATAGCATTTCAGGATTAAAGGGGTCCTGGAGGAGCCCTTGTGATATGGCTGGTGACGCTTTGGACTGCTAACTTCAAAGTCAGCAGTTCAAACCCAGGAGTTGTGCCAAGGGGAAAAGATAAGACTTTCTGCTCACGTAAATGTTTACAGCCTTGGAAACCCTAGAGAACAATTTGACTCTTTCTGTACTATAGGGACAGTGGGAGTTGGAATGCCTCCATGGTTTGGGGAATTATGGGGCCCTGGTGGCTGGTGACTAATTGTTTCATTGCTAACCAAAAGTGTGGTGGTTCAAAATACAGCAGTCACTTCACAGGGAGAAAATGTAACAGTCTGCTTCCATTAAGATTTTCAGTCTTGGCGAAACATACAGCTTTCCTCTGGCTCTTTGATACTTCCTCCCCCAACTGTCATGACCCCACTTGTACACTGGTACCGATAAGAACTGGAGACACAGGGAACTCAGGGCAGATAAACCCCTCAGGACTAATAATGCAAGTAATAGCACCAGGAGGATAAAGGGAAGGTAGGGGGAGATGGGGGGAACCCATCACAAGGTTGGATATATAACAGCCCCTCCTCACTGAGGGAGACAAATAACAGATGTGTGGGTGAAGGGAGACAACAGATAGTGTCAGACATGAAAAAACAGTAATAATATATAATTGATCAAGGAACCACCAGGGGGGACGGGGAAGAGGAGCTGATACCAAAGATTCAAGTTGAAAGAAAATGTTTTGGAAATGTTGATGGCAACATATGTACAAATGTGCTTTATACAGTAGAATCATGGATTGTTAAGATTTGTAAGAGCACCCTCCAATAAAATGACCATTAAAAATGCATTGGTTGCAAACAAGGATGTTTATACCATTAAATACTTTGCTTTGTCTGCTTTGAACATTAAATTAAATGTCTTGGTGAAGTTCTAAATATCAAATCGGTCTTGGATGCTTCTGACCAATCCTACTGTACTTCTCTAATTCAGATGCCCTCTGCCAAAACTCTAATTCCAACCTCCCTGCTGTGTGTTCAGCAGTCGAGGGAGTTCCTGGGTTGCTGTCTTCATGAGTGGGTTCACACCCCTCACTGGCCTTTCGATCGACAGCAGCCGAGCACTCGCCCAAAGGTCTTCCTTTCACTGCCCTCCACGATCTCATTTCCACACTTCCCTTTCTTTCTTTTTTTCTTGTTCATCTCCTCCAATACATCAATTCCAACAATTCCTGAGGGCCTACAAGAACCTTGCCTATAGCACAGGGGTCCTGGTGGGCTAATAACTACAAGGTCAGTTGTTAGTTAACCATCTGCTGTTGAGAGAAAGATGAGGCTTTTGCTGCCCTGTGGATGGAAAGCCTCTTGGGCAGTTCTGCTCTGTCCTGTAAGGTCACTGTGGGTGGAATTGACTTGATGGCAGTGAGTTTTGAGTTGGAACCACTTTTCTCCAGCCCATACCCCTGTACAGGCTCTTGCTTGCCTTTTGTTGTTTGAATTGCACTGGTAACTATTATAATCACTATTTTAGCTCTTCCTCATTTCTCACCCCGTTTCCATTAGTCAGTATTTTGTGGCAACCCTGGTCACAAAGACAGCTCCACTTCCTCTATGCCCATACTCACATAACTGAATATGGCTGGCGAAAAATGCACATCATGATGACTGGTCTCAATTGAAATTCATGATCAGAAATATGAAGAGGGCCTTTGATCATGCACTCACTCACTCACTCATAGACTCGATTCTGACTCATAACAACCTGGTAGGATGGGGTGGAACTGCCCCTGGGAGGTTCCAAAACTAACCCGTTATGAGAGTAAAAAAGCCCCATTATCTTTCTCCCTCTAACAGCTGGTGGTTTTGAGCTGCTCACCTTGAGTTTAGCAGCCCAACATCCAACCATTATGCCACCAGAGTGCCTGGACTTTTGGTACTGCTACTGTAGTTGTCAAACTTATACACTCTCTTATTTATCTGCATGAGAATGACACAACTTCTTTACATCCCAGACCTCTCTCACATATGCTCCCTCAGCTTCTCAGCTAATGGTCTTTTTTTTTCATGATGAAAAAAACAGATGCTTCAAAGAACTTCCATGACAGCCACCGCCTTTTCTACAAGCATCTTCGATCTCTGCTTAGCTCCCATTCTCACAGTTGAACTGTCCATGTTGCTTTCTAAAGTAAATTCTTCCACGCACATGCTGAATCTCTGGACTACTCCAGGGTATAGTTTGGTTCTTCTCTTTCTTACATTATAAAAAGCTCCCTTCTTTCCTACTGTCAGAAAACATAGACCCTGCTACTCCCACCTATGGGAGGAAAAATAACAGAATGTTCTTTTGACTTGAATTCTCTCACCAGGCATTACGGCCATTTCTTTTCCCACAATGTGCAGGCTAGCTAAAGAGCCTGGTGGTGTAAGGGCTAGACTACAAAACCAAAGGTTGACAGTTGAAAATCACCTCATTGATCAGTGGAGTAAGATCCAGTGATCTGCGTGGATAAAGATTATGATTGAGGACACCCTAAGATACAGTTCTTCCCCTTCACATGAAGTTACCCTGACTGGGAACCTACCATAGGCATCCAGCAGCAGAGCAAGCTGCCTTATGCATGCACATACATCAGTGGTATATTGTCAGATTGTGTCTATCCTGTGCTTGATAGCTTATCTGCTGATCAATGATGGACTTGATAATGTCAGCAGAACTATCCCTTGGAATTGCATACAGGAGTTTTCCTCCTAATTGCAAATAGTATATATTAATTATAGGGGAGTTAAGGAAACTCAGGTAAACAAAAATAAATTAACAAGATTAATTGCCATCTTTCTACTCAAAGAAAACCATTAATAATAGTCCAGTGAATTTTTTTCTTTCTTTTTTTTCTGATAAGTTTTGGGATAGTGCAGACCTATTGCAGGATCTACAATGTCAGTAATATCCTTGCTAAACTATGTTTTTTAAAAAAACTATTTTATTAGGTGCTCTTATCGCAACCCATACATCCATTGTGTCAAGTACATGTGCACATATGTTTCCATCATACATGTATATATATATACAAATTAGATCTTACTGCATATATGGATATACTATTGCAGATACATGTATATGACTGAATTGTGAAAATTGAAACAAAATAGAAACATTGAATATAAATATTGCTGACCCTCTTACCAACTCTAATCAAACTCCTTCCCATAGATAGACCTTAGAGGCTACAGAAGATCAACTGCTGACCTTAATTAAGAGTCTCCTTTCTGACTTTGAAAAACCATTTCCATGCATGCATTCATGTCCCTATGTTGAATTCCTATAAATCCACGACCCCTTCTTTGTAAAATGAGCATTTTCAATAAGGCTGCTCATCTGAAAACCTAGCAGCTCATCTGCTAAGCAGCTGTTCCAGGGAGGAAAGATGAGGCTAAACTTTCCCATGAAGATTTTGTCTTGGAAACTTAAAAAGCAGCTCTTCTCTGCCCTAGGGGGTCACTCTGAGTTGGAATCACCTGGACAGCAGGGGGTTGAGTTTTATGACCCCACAGGGAGAAAGACGGGGGGAGTCCATTTCTGAAAAATTTGCAGCCTTGGAAACCCTATGGGGGAATTCTCTTCTGTCCTGTAGGGGCGCACTGAGTCAGAATTGACTGGATGACAATGGGTTTGTTTATTATTTATGTACGAATCACAAAGAAGAAACTGCTGCCAATTAATTGGTGAAGCTTTTGATTGAAGCCTCTGTCTATCCACTCAGTTAAAAACAGATCATAATTTGTTTAGCCATTCACTCTTCAACAAAGAAACATTGAGTTTATTTTTATTCTGTGACTCTCAAAAAGAATACAATAATGACCAAAACAAAAAACCAAGCTAACCAAAAATATCCACAGTAAGCATCACTGTTCAAATGTCATTTTTATTGTGCTCATTTTAATTTGTAAAAAAAAAATGAACATATTGAAAGGACAGAGATTCTATAATGAAAAACCACACATATATAAACGATTTCTTAAAACTTTATTATGTTACCCCATCTTTTTTAGATAAAGGAAATGCATCCATTTGGTGCAATTCTTTCCCAACTTTTCTTGAGACAACTGCTTTTCTGCGTTTGATAGCTGTGTTTCCAGTCTGTTTTCATGCCTTCGATATGTACTCAACTATCCACAAAGGATCTGCATATTGCTTATCTTTGTTTGTTCACATCATAGATTCCTAAACTTATTTTGCCAACCACCCCCTTTAGGAAAACAAATTATTCATTGCCACCCAGGGAATGGAAAAATGTTTGCCCACATTCCTGGATAAAATGTAGGTATCTGCTTTCACAATGCTTCTGGATTGCTCTAGCATAATCTACACCCATAAAGTCTTTGCCAACTTCCTCAGGAGGTTCACTGTTTTCCTCTTTTTGTAGGCTAGAAGGACATTGTAAGTTTTAGCAGTACGTCCTTTGTCTGTTGTGGCATTGCTAAAAATCCTGTCCCAGTATGTGAGTTCTCTTGTTACTCACTTGGTGAAGTTTTTGGGTGCACACGGGTGTTTTATACTTAGTATATACCACTTGTTTATTTCAGCTTCACCTGTGTGTACCCTTCCCTATTGAAGTTAGCCTATGTATTCCCTGTGTCAAGGTTCTTAAGTTTGCCTGAATTCCTTCATTGATGGCTCTAAGAGTTTGGGTTTTACTTCTAGGTTTGTGTCCCACCCTTCAGTTGTCTTTATGATGATATTTTTATTTCTGGACTTTCTGTTTTTTTCCATTGGTCCGAGACTATGTCATTATTCCAGTCCCACACTGTTTTGGCCACTGTGGCTGTATAATAGGTGTTAAAGTCAGGTAAAGTGAGCCCTCCGACTTCATCCTTCTTGAGGAGTTCTCTGCTAATTCTAGTCTTTTTCCTTTCCATATGAAATTGGTAGTCAGTTTTTCTAATTCTTTGAAGAATGTTATTGATATTTGAATTGGGATAGCATTAAACTTACATAGTACTTTGGATAAGATTGTAATATATTTACTATATTGAATGTTCTCATCCACAAGTGTGAGATATTCTTCCACTTGTGGAATTTGCTTTTGGTTTCCTGTAGGAGGGTTCTGTAATTTTCCTTATATAAATATTTCATTGTTGTTAGATATATCCTTAGATATTTCAATTTGTTCTTGGTTATTGTCAAAGATACTGCCTTCTTGATTCCCTTTTCTGTGGTCTTGTCCGATGTATATAGCAAACCAATAGACTTCTGTTCGTTGATCTTGTATCCTGCCACTCTTGCACATTCCTCTATCGCTGCCAGTACTCCTGTTGTGGAGCTTTGGGGATCTTCCATGTATAGAATCATGTTGTCTGAAAACAGACAATACCTTTAATGTCCTTCCTCTGCCTATGTTGCTAGCTAGGACCTCCAGTACAATGTTGAAATGAAATGGGGACAAGGGACATACTTGTTTGATCCCTTTTCTCAATGGGATTGCTTTCATCATTTCTCTGTTGACTATGATGTTGGCTACTGGCTTTTTATAAATAGCTTGCATTAACTTGAGGATTCCCCTTCCATTTCTATCTTCTTGAGTGTCTTAATTAGGAATGGGTGTTGGATGTTGTCAAATACTTTTCCTGCACCTATTGATATTATCATGTAATTCTTATCCTTTTTCTTCTCCATGTGGCCAATAACATTGATAGACTTTCAGATGCTAAACCATCCCTGCATCCCTAGACTGAGTCCCACCTGATCATGATAGATGATGTGTTTTATATACCTCTGTATTCTGTTGGCCAATATTTTGTTAAGAATTTTTGCATCTATGTTTATTAGTTATTGATCTGTAGTTCTCTATTTCTGGGTGAGCCTTGTCCTGTTTAGGTAGCAACGTTATACTGACTTCCTAGAATGTTAGAGATTTTGCCATCTTTTTCTGTGATTGGGAATAATTTGTGGCGGGTCGATGTCAGCTCTTCCCTGAGTGCTTGGTAGAATTTTCCTGTGAAAGCATCTGGTCTGGCTCTTTTTGTTGGTAGTTTCTTAATAATCATATCTATTTCTTCACCATCCAGGCCTGCTCTGTCCTCACTATGGAATTAGAACAATAAGCAGTGTTGGAACTCAGAGAAGAGAGAAACCCATGTGACTGACAAAGATCAGAGACTTTTCCTAGAGGTAGGATGATTTGGACCCTAAGAATTTGGGGGATCAGTTCTCATGGAGTCAATTCCAACTCAAACGTGTGTGGAGCAGTTGCTGGGTGGCACAGTCAGTGAACATTCTCAGCTGCAAATCAAAGAGTGAACAGTTCAAGCTCATCTGAAGGGGTCTTTGGAAAAAACATTTCATGATTTACTGCCCCATCCCTACCCCAGAACAAAACCAAACTAACTACTGAGAACCCTGTGGAGGACACGTCCACTCTGGCAACCCCTGGAGTCGCCATGAGTCAGAATCCACAACAGCTGAGGCTAGAAGGATTTGGAGAGTTCTGCTGGCTCATCTTTTGTCAAGTATTTGACTCCCCTGGAATCAGTTTTCTCTCTTCTCACCTATTAATTCAGATTGTCCGGAAAGGAATTGAAAAATTACAAACATGCTGTTGGTCTCTCTCAATCATCCATCTCACGTGCACTTTTTACCAGAATGCTGTAGTACCTCAAGCGGGTAGAAATAAATTCTCGGGGAGTATCTCCCCTGCTGACTCCTCTCTCTGCAGGAGCAAGCAACGATGCGTGAGGAGAGCCTTGGGCCCATCTGTCAGCAGGCATTGTCTTTGAGACCACTCACTGCGCCAGTTCTGAAAGTCCAAGCAAGCCTCGTTCATCACTGGCACAAAGCCAGGCTGACTGCTCAAATCAGAACCTGTTCTTGTGCCATGAAATTAGCATCATGCTTTCTGTGTGACTCCAAGAGTGACACAATCCTAAGTCATTCGTGAGGGGCACAGAGAGAAGCTGTCGTGGATAAGAATGGACCCCAGCCCACCTCCGAGTGAGAGCCACTGGGCTCTTGGAACCTGGGAGTAATGAGGACCCTGCTGTGGATTTGGCAGGAAGGTTTTGTGTCCCTGCAGACCAGGCTGTTTGTATCTGTCTCTCGAGTGGACAGCAAGGATGCCCATTCTGTTGGAGACCAGATGGTGGGACATTCTTGGTCCTCCCTTGCCTCTTCTGCGACAATATTTAACAGAAGCCATGAAGAAAGAGTGACTTTCGTGAGTCACTTATTCCCCTCCAGTATCTCTTTTGCTTGTGATGATTGAAACGTGGGGCTGAACAGTGGGCCTGAACTGGGTTGGAGGTGTGGCCTGGCTTAAGGTTTCCTGATGGGAGTCATTCTGTCCTCCCACCGAGCTTTGCTTGGAATTGGTCTCACTCCTGGGACACATGCACTGGAAGTGTCAGAATTTGCCTTCTGAGCCCTCATTGGTTCAACTGTCCCCTGATCTGCTGCCATCTCCACACAAAGCTGCTATGTGCAATACCAAGCTGGGGACTCATGGCAGGTTGACCAGCCCACCTGTCCCCTCCTTAAAGTCAGTCCCTCTGCAGTCCCAGTGAGTACTGATTGAGAGACGTTATGGCTTCAGGGATAATTCCCCACTGCATTGTGCTCCTGATTCTTCATGGTTCCTGGATTGCCGGCCTAGTCTCTCCAGGTCACTGTAGTCACCACCAGCTGATGATAAAAGTCATTCTCTAAACCAGGCGTCCTCAAAGTGGACATTTATCCAGTCTTCGGGTGTTTTTGCCGCCGCTGCCTGTCCTGCTTAGCAGTCGACTCATCCTGGGCCACAGTGAATTTGTTCAGTTTTTTGTTTTTTGTTTTTTAACTATAGTCCGGCCCTGCAATGGTCTGAGGAACAAGTGAACTGGCCCCCTGTTTGAAAAGTTTGAGGACCCCTGCTCTAAACCATAGTCATCTCTGCCATAAAATGATGATGATGATGAAGATGGGTTACTCATATCTGTTTCCCATAGTGGTCTGCTACAAGATACTCTGCCAGGCTGATAAAACCAAAAAGGTCCAAACCAGCTGTCATCAAGTTGACTCTTACCCAAGGTGACCCTGTGCATGTCAGAGTACCAGTGTGTGCTACGGGGCTTTCAATGGCTGGTTTTGCAGAAGTAGATTGCCACCTGTTCTTTGACTTGAAGCTCTAACCTTTGGGTCAGCAGCTAAATGCATCCACTCTTCACACCAACCATAGCAGGTTCCTTAGAAGTGCATGTGAGCGTGGCCATGTTCTTGACCTTGTCATTACCTTGGGATCATCAAAGTATTCGTTAGAGCTCTTTTATTTATGCAACTCAGAAGGATGCCTTTCAACTCGCTCATCTTGTCACGCATTAGGGAGCTCTTTCCTCTTGTCTTCCTGGGATCGCACAAGAGACGCTTCACTCTCTCTCATGTTCAGGAGATTGGGGGAAGCGTCCCTCCTCCACTCTTTTCTCCTCCAGGGACACTCACGGCTGAATCTCTGCACCCAGTTTTGTTGCTTTTATTTTTTAGTTTTCTAGGTGCCAGAGTCAGGGCTTTTGAGGACAAGATGAAATCTTTAAGAAACCGTGAGATTCATATACACAACTCAGAGAGAAAGCTTGGCTGCCTTCTTGGAATTGGCCACAGAGAACAATCTTTCCTTACAGGATACGTCAACAAGGATAGGAATAGAGCAGGAGAAAAGTCATTGATTAAAAAGTTCATTAGAAAAAAAAAAGACTTCTCACTGGTCTGGTGGAGACAGTGAGACCCCTTCAAGCCTGTCACTGACCTCAGCCCAGGAGTTCCACTTCCAGCCCCAAAGTAGTCAGTCAAGGACGGGAAACAACAACACCAGGAATACTTCTTAGAACCATCAGCTATCAGAGATCCAAAGGTCAGCGTGTACCCCGGGAAGAAACTCAGAAGGCAGGAAGAAAAAAAAGGAAGGACAAAAGGAAGCAGGAAACAGGGAGCTCAGGGGAGGAACCCAGTTACTTTGTGGGGGTTCCAGCCGCTGGCATGAAAGAAATGAGGAAATGAAAAATCAAAACTAATAGAGGAATCCAATCAATAGATGCTGTGTCCTGGACCTGGTGAGTCACTGGGGATAGATCTGTGAGAAAAAGACACAAACCCCAAACAACCAAACAGGCAACTATCCCTTCCTCGGGAAGCTTATGGGACAGCAGGAGTGATGGCATAGATCACGAATAGTAAGTATATTAAAATACATAGAAAAAAATTGACACAAAAACCTGGAGGCCCACAGTCTCTCAAGTCATTTGGTTATGTCTAAGATATTTTCCTAATACTGATCCCGGTACACACTACCATGTTCATGGACACCTTTTCAACAAGGATAAACACCATTTGTACAACGATCATCTGTCAGAGCTTTGAGGACTCATGAAGAGCCATATTTTCTCTCCCACAATTATTTGTCAACTCGGAGTCCTTCTACTGCAGGATTGCATTTTTAATGGTAATTACTACTGTGGTCTTTTAATGACCACAAATTAATCTATTAGAAAAATTATCCTCTCATAATGATGTACCCTACCTTTAAAAGCTATGTACTTTTTCCCAGTAGAAGTGCCCTCAACCACAGAATATGGGCATAATGATTGCTCTAGTTTCCTGGCACAAGAGTTGGTTAGAACATTCTATTGTGATTTATTTAAGTCTCACTCTCTATTTAAATGTTCATAACTAGAAGACTAAGGCTCAAAGCCCACATTAACCTGTGGGATGAATCAACCTTTTACAAATGTTTGACCAAAATATGTGGACAAGCCCTGTGCATCAGCAATGAGAGAGACTACATGCATGAAAAGGTAGAAACTCTCTGCTCAGTGTGGGATGTTTCCTTCCACAGCATGACATGGCCAGAGAAGATCCGACCTTAGCAGGATTTTCTACCCTGCAGCAAGGGTTTCCACACAACCGATGGAAATTCCACCACTATTTCTACAGATCCACCTCTCCTTACACATTAATGAATCTCTCTTTTGAGTCGTCAGGCTGATTTCACTTGAGAGAGTAGAACTGTCCAGGGGGCTTTGCTATCATCTTTATGAAAACAGACTGTCAGGTCTTTCTCTCATGGTGGCTTTAAGCCACCAAGTTTTTGTTGAGCACGTAGCCATTGCACCCACTGACCTCAAAGGCCTTCTAGACATGCATATGCATCTACACAAGCACACCCGGCCAATTGTTATCATTCTCCTTGAGCCCTGGTTTTCTATGAGAACTGGATCTTGCCATCTGAGGTTTTGCCTCCTGTGGAGCAACCAGGCCCCAAGTCTTTGCTTGACTGGATCGTCCTTGTCAATGAAGAGTCTTGTCTTCCTGAGAGCTTCCCTGGGCCCCAGTGTAGGACAGCTCTATTCCTGCCCTGTCAGATCCTCTTCCATTCGCCTGCTTTATTTTTAACTACAATTGGAAATAATCTTTCTCACTCATTCATTTCTTTGCTCGTTTGTTGTTTGTCTTTCTGCTCCCACAGAAGATAAATTCCATGGGAACTTTCTTGCTCCTTCTCTTTCCAGCTCCTGAGGCCATGTTTGGCCAGAGTCAATGCTCAATAAATAGGAAATGAATGAAAGCATTTCAAAGCTGGGTCAGGATTGATTGGGCAAAGTAGTTTTGCTTTCATTGCTACCTCAAGCAGTCCTCTTGCTCCCCTTCCTTGGTTTCTGTACAGTTTCACCTCTCCTATGGGATAGCGAGCCCTCTGTGGGCACTTGCCATTTCCTAATGGTGCTGATTCATTTTATGTGCCAGCCTGTCTAGGCTATGGTGCCCAGATGTTTAGTCACACGTTAATCTAGTTGCCATCATGATGCAGTTACAAGGATCGAAGAGTTGGTCTTCAGGAAAGCCAATGGCTGTCCATAAGGTGAGTTGGTCGCTTCCAAACACCTGAAGGCTTTATGAGAAAAACGAGGGTTCACCCTAGGGCATAGTCTTCTTCCAGCTGATAACTAGACATTTTGCTAAAACCCCTGCTCTCTTCATTCTTACTCTCACCTGACCTCTGGATTTTAGATTTGTCAGCCTCCCTTTCACCTAAATAACCTTATGTCAGTTCTTTAAATATCTTACTACCTCATCGGTTCTGCTTGCCCTCAAACCCTTGACCAAGATCACGAATATCATTTCCCTCCCTATGGGGCAGTGTATAAACATTAGTGAAGAAATATCAGCCCATGGAGTAATTCACAGCAAAGTTGTATGACTTCGTGAAGAGAACTCATGTGGGGTTTTCATGTTTTGATAGAGAGCTCTATTAAGCCTAAGTAATAATCAGGGCTATTATTTTTTCTCCTCTTCCCCTTCAATTTACAACTAATATAAAATTGGGCCACCCAAGGGTTATGAGATTTCATCTATTTGAATTATGTGCTGGTGATAATAACTACCCAAATGTTAGAAACATCTGTAGTTCACCATCATTCGCTTTTCCCAGCTTAGTATATTAAACAAATATCACCAGACCCCGATTGGATTCTCAGACTGTTTAATCACAGCACAGTAAGTGCTGGAGAAGAAACTAGAAATCCTCCGATCTCCATGCTGTCATTTCTCCCATGAATAAGAACAACGAAAAGTTATTCCTGTAGCATCTCCTTTCTGACATCCTCCTTGTTTGGGGGCTATCCACTTATTGGGTATCAAGTCCTCCCAGCTAGCCCTGGGGATAAGGATGACAGGATGTTGTCAAGGGATGAGTTGCCATGGAACTGGTGTTTCATCCATGTCGACAATGAATGTGCTGTGAGAACTCTACCGCAATGATTCTGATGAGGTCCCCAGACCGGCAGCAACCTCCTTGCCTGGGCAACTCTTGGAAATGTGAATTCTAGTTCCCAAAGTAGAGGGACCAGATGCCACAGAGACCAGTCTATCATCATGCCTCATGTTTTGCTCAGAGGCTTCTCTCCTTGCACCCCCATTGAAGTCAGACCCGTAATGTGATACTTAGGATCTATCTGTAAATTGATGAACTTTTCTGAGTCTGAGTGTTAATGCGCGTGAAAGAAAACTCAAGTCAAACCACACTCACTGCCACAGAGTTGATTCTGATTCGAAACGACCCCATCCAACACAACAGAACTGGCCCAGCGGGTTTGCAGGGCTGTGAACCTATAGGGGGAGCAGAAACACTCCTCTTCCAGCCTCAGAGCCGCTGCCAGTTTCAAATTGCTGGCCACCAGGGCTTCTTAAGGAAGGTAATAATAACTGAGGATTATGTACCTAGAAAGTACTCAATCATGATAGGTATTCCTATTGTACGCATTTGTTTTACAACACCGCAGCATATTATAAGAAATACCAATAAAACTGTTGGAAAAAGAGAAGAAATGTATGGAGATATTATGAGTGATTCTTATTGAGCAATTTGATTACAATAAATCAAATTACACTTGATTATTATAAGATGAAAGTAAAATACAATATATTGATTTAAAAAATGATAGACTGCATAGTTAGAATTACAGACTCCAGTGAGTCAGATGGTGGTTATATATCCTAGTTTCTCCACTTACTAGATGTGGTCACTGGCAGTAGGGCCTAAATACGTGTGTGTATTTATATATATATGTATATATGTATATGAGCAAACTTCAAAACTATTAGAAAAGTGGAATTAAAAGATAATGGCATTTTCATGAATTATTGAAGCCACCTCATAGAACTATATGTATAAACATATACATCTATCAGTCAAAATTCACCAATTTAATCTTTTCCCACATTAATGGTTCAATGACATCAATATTAACTAGGGTGTATAGCAATCACCAATATCCATTACCAAATATCTAGCACCATAAATAACTTAGGAAGTTTAGAGCTTCCTAAGGATGTGCTCTCCTCTTTCCTTTCTCCTGCCTCTAATAACCATTAATAATCAGTGTCAGAGATTTCCATTTTATTGAGGTCTTCTTGGTGCCCACACAAGTTTGTGAACCCTTTGTGCTATCCCGTATACTAACACCTAAAGTCAAGCAGACTAGATCTGGTATGGTGAGAAAAAAAAAATCTCTGAGCTTCAGGTTACACATCTGTGCTTAGTAGTTTAGACCTCTTCCTGTTATGGCGCACTGCTTGCTTTTATTCAGATTGCATTTGATGAATAGCCATTAATTTACTTTTATAAAATACAAATTCGTTAATGCCATTATGCTACTATCACTAGTGTTACCCATAAAAATAAGTTCTGGCAGTAGATTCCTGTTTCTAGCCATAAATGCAAATACTAGGCTTATCTTACCCTTAAGGGCAGCTATAAAAATGAACAAATTATCCACTGTGACTGTTTTTAGGTGCCAGATTACACCCAGTACAGGGCAGTGATCTGGAAGACAGGAAGCACAGAAGGCGTGCGCCACGGGGGGGCCTCCGCTTACTGACTGGGGACACAGCTGACACAGCAGAGGGGAGCGAAGGTTCTGCTGAGCTGTGGACTCAGAAAAGAGTTCTGGGTGCTGAAGTAACTGGAATTTATGGACCCGAGAGCCAGAGAAGAAGAGCTATGCACAGAGATGTTTACAGGAGCTGATGTATGGAAAGAGAGCATGAGGTTTAGCCAGCGGAGATGACCTAGGGTGAAGATGTCAACTGAGAGACTTGGAGACATTGGAATTCCAGTCCAGAGTGGAGACCACTCACTGAGCCTTCAGATAAGTCAGCTGCCACCCTAGAAAGATGATGTCTAAGTATACAGGCCATGTCTTAAGACTGCATTTACAATGGAGGCAGACCTGCCCTAACGCAGAATGAACCCAATCTGGCGGGACTGAAAGAACCCATCCGTCACTGTCACGTCATGCCCTTTAAATATACAAAACACTCAGGTACATGTAGCCAAACTGATTTTTTTTAAAAGGAAGAAGAAAAGGTAAGATTTCCATACGTTTTGAAAGTTACCAGAAAGGATATGAACAATGGCTACCTTCTCAGAAATGATGGAAAACAGGAGATAATCAAAGGATACACACAACTGCAAGGCATTCCAATGACATTAAGCATTGTCTATAAGAAAGACTTCTCTGTCTCATGGTTCCTGGGGTCCTTTCTCTATCAGTGTGGTTCACCCACTTCCAAGTCTACTCTAGCCATAGGAATGATTGGCTCTTCTTCCACCTGTTCCTGGAGTCAATTCCACATTCATGGCATCCCTTGTGTTCCAGAGCAGGACTGAAGTCCACTGGGGTTTTTGGTTATGAGCTTTATCACAGGTCTTTTTGTTCACTGTGTTAGTCCCAGTAGACGTGAGAAACAAATTCATAGACACTCAGATGTGTACAAGAAATAGCTTCATATACAAGAACAGCTGAATAGTGAGAAAACATCCCAGCCCAGGCCAGATCAAGTCCAGAAAGTCTGATATTAGCCCATAGGTCTGATTCCAATCTATAAATTCCTCTTTAGACTCATGCAACACATGCAATAACGCTGAAGGAAGGAAGATCACAGGCTAGTGGTAAATCTTGTGGATCCAGTGGCATTGTAAGCATCTCAACGCTGGCAGGGCTCTCCATGTGGTTTCTCTGCCTCTAGAGATCTGGCTCCATCAGCCTCTCTTCATGTGTTTTTCTCCACATGGATGTTCTCGCAGGGAGTGAGCATGCATGTTTCCTGCCTCCAAGGAGGAATATAGGAGTTCCCAGAATCCTCAGGAGAAGGTCCTGCCCATGCAGAAGCCTGATTGACAGCCTAGACTCCACCCCTTCACTGAATCCTCAAATGACACTAGATTAATTAACTACCATGCACTGCACTGTGTGGCTGGCTGGCTTTCACACTGCCTGGCTTTTTGATAGCAGAAAGCATCGACTCAGGGGCTTTCTCTCTCAAAATTCAGGGTCTCTTTCTCTCTCTCTTTGACATTCAAGGTAAACACAACACTCCAGGAAGACCCTCGACAGAATGATATATTGTTTTTCTTCCACCTTGTTTTGCTTCTGCTTTGTCACATCCATTCCTCCACCCGCTGGTCATTGCCATGAAGCCCATTTCAAGTTGTAATCACATTCTAGGACAAAGAACTGCTCCTCTGGGCTTCTGAGTCTCCACATTCTCCCCAGGAACAGTTGGTGGGTGTGAATCCGCAACCTTGCTGCAATTAGCAGCCCACTGCTTAACCCATTGCACCACTAGGGACTCTTTTACACAGAGCGAAGAGTGAGGAAACAGGAACGTGTCCCAGTCAGAGAAAATCGGGGGGCTCTGAAACCTTCTACGGTCTGGTTTTCTCTTTCTCATGCATTTCTTCTTTTCCTTCTTCTGTGCCCAATCCTCTTCACATCTTAGAAAAAGAGGAATTGGGCCTGAGATTCAGCTCTGAATAAAGACCCCATGATATGTACACCCGAGGGGTCAAAACCTAATTGTGACCATTGAAAATATTTAGGATGTCCTGTTAGTGTTTTAAAATAGCTGTAAACGTATAACCATTTCTGGATGTTTTTAAGAGCCCATGTCACATAGAATGGCATAAGACTCTGTTGGACCCCGTCACCTCTTTTCTGACAAAGTCTTGATGAACTAGAGTTCTGGTGTAAGCATCGAATGATTTCTCTAAGAACCTTGAGGTGTAAGGGCTGAGCTTCACGTCTATCTGCATTGTCAGCCTTGAGTGATGATCTGCACTCCTCAGGACAAAGGTTTGCACCAGGATGTGTCAGCGTCACCTCTCCCCTCCCTCCAAGAACAGGCGCAGTCACAGTAATAGTGCTGGCTTTCTGGTTTGTTTTATTGTTGTCAATTTCCCCTGCTTATGTCACACGTAATTATATAAGTCTCACGAATATTATCACACAAAGTCCTTGGCTATAGCAAATCAAGAATGAAACTGGGAAACACCTACCTTTTTCCACACGCTCAAATTTTCCCTGCAAGAGCCCGATATTTGCAAAGGAGGACTCACGGTTGTCTGCTAAGCACAGCGTCATCGACTATTTCCCCTACCCGGGGTCATCAGGGGTTCAGGGCGCGAGCAAGCACCCTAACACATGTTCAGGGTTCCATGATCACCTGTAGGGGGTTCTTAAAAGTGCTTGGGTGACTGTGCACCTACCAAGCAACCCCCAGCTGCTCACCAGCCAGACCTATGACAGAGGAAGGGCTCAGACTGAGGTGAGATCCTTTTCTTACTTCTGAAAGGAGCAGAGCAACTGCATAAGGAAGGCCAAGCTCCTTTCTGAGAGGTCCCGAGGTCCTGCTGCTTCCATCGAAGGTTATCTTCCAAGAGCGGAGACTTCCTCTCCCAGCTCTGGGCTCTCCAAGATGCACAGAATGAACTGCGAAACTCTCCCGGGGTAATTTTAAGGTCCTGGACTTTGGATGGCTGCCAGCGGCTTCTATGCCCGGCTGTTTGTGGGTGAGAAGGTTCTGAGCCCCTGGCTACTTGCAATATTGCCCACTGGGTCTTTCTGTCACGTAGCCCCCGGCGGTGGACTGCTGAGTCCACTGCAATGCACAGCCCCCTCTGAGAAAGATCAGACAGATTTGCTGAGAGAGGCTCAGCACACGTGCCTCTCACCCCGCCTACGTAGGCCCCCAGCTGCAGGGCACTGTCGGCTTCCTTCAGAGCACCTGTGCCTTCCTTGAGCCAGGCCAAGGAGTGTCACAAGAGTGATTGACATGCTATGCTCCTCGGGGCTGGCATTTGTGTGGACTGAGTAGATGCCACACACGGTGCTAAGGACCTCTGCACATGACGTCGTCAAAGCCCCACCCCAACCTCCAGTGACCCGGGAATTCCACAATGCACAGTCTGTAGATGTGGTTAGTGAGGCTCAGCTGGTGCAGGGGTGAACGATGAGTTAACGGCAGGGTCAGAAACCTGCCCCTGGTGTCATTACCACCACAAGAGCAACAGCGCAACCGGAGTCTGATGCAGACGCCAGTCGCAAACCTCTGACTAGTTTCAGAAGCATTGCTGAGGAAAGGGGATGGTGGCAATTTTCAGCTGTCGGGCCTGGAGTATTTAAATGACACGTGAAAAAATTCAGAGGCTCTAAGGACGACCCTCTGGCAGGAAGAGTAAGGGCCAGAGAGGTATGCTGAAACATTCCAAAAAGGACCAAGCAAGGCATATACAAGAAATCTAGGAATGTGTGTGTGAGTGTGTGTGTGTGTGTGTGTGTGTGTGTGTATGTAGCGGTTACTCCTCAGGGCTAAACGCAGATGCTAACAAGTAAGACATGTAAGTGCTGGAGGGACCCCAACGTAAGAGCACACAAGAACGGGGCGTGTGCCCATGAGACGAGTGAGAGGAGGTTGGCAGCTGCAAAGGCACTGGCGTTAACAACAATTACCCTTTAGTACATTTTGGATCAAGCAGTTGGGGGGGAGGCAGGCTCAGAGAGCGAGGGGGCCAAATGCAAAAGCATTTTTAATTTGCTCTTCTCTTGTCTAGGCCTGGGAGAAAAGTGTTTCAACAGGACATCCGACAACAATCAAAAGCTTTCTAGAACCGGAGATGAGCCCATGGAAACAGTCATGAGTACCAAAGGCCAATTTTATGCCATCTCGATATCCACGTTCTGATTACGTTCCCCGGTGACGCAGAAGACTATGCGTTACTAAAATTGACGGTGGTAATTCCCTCTTGTGGTCTTTTATCTTTGATGTCTTCTTTCCCTTGAAGGCTCCCGAGGCTCTGGGAGGTTCTGCGACTTGCCCAAAGCCAGGCTGCGTCTTTAAGGGGAGGCTTGTGTCTTCCCACCATGTTGCAGCACATTTCTGGGGATCCTCACCCTAGGGCTCTCTTTCCTTGGGGGTCTCAATCTTCCTCATGCCGCCTCCCTTTCTTACAGTTCCTCATGCTGTGGTGACCCCCACCCCCCAACACATTATTTTTGTTGCTACTTCCTAACTATAATTTTGCTACTCTTATGACCTCAGCAACCCCTCTGAAGGGTCATTCAGGCCCCAAAGGGATCGCAACCCACAGGTTGAGAACTGCTACTCTGAACAGCTGTGCAGGGAGCATCTCAATGGATGTTACTCTGTCCCCAAGGGGACACTGAATCCTGACTGAGAGTATGGATGGGGGGGTAGGGGAGAGAGACTGGAGAAGAACTGAGCCCTTGGGAATGAGAGAAGCGGCATTCTCTGGGAAGATATCGTGAACTACAAGTTCAAATGTGCTCTTCCACTTAAGAGCCTACAGCATTCTGCCATTGGAACTCAGCTGCTGCCCACCCTACCCTCAGCCACCCATGTTGAAAAAGCGCCCTCCTCTCTCAAAACAGGTGCCAGCCTCGGGATAGGTGGTGACCAATCAAGTCATCACACGAGTCTCCCCGCTGGAAAATGCACCCTGACACCAAAGCCAGACTGACACCTTTGTCAGAACACATCAGCATAAAGCCAACTGTCACTCTCCATCAGCCAGGGCGGAGCGGAGCCCGGCATCCTTCCTCGGGGATCAGCGGCCTGTGAAGGCCAAGAGCAGTCAGACAGCCCTCCCTCCCCCTCATGACAACCGTGAGCTGCTGAGTCATTCACTCCCTCAGAAGTCACCTTGACCCAGAAGAACGGCCTTCGACTAAAAGCAGCCCCTTTCCATCGTGTAGAAGTCCATTTCTGTGACTAAGAGGGAGAACGAGATCGGGTCCTTGTCTGAAACGTGGGCGTGTGACCTTGGGGCATGGGCTAGCTCCAGCGGGTTTGGGGAGGTGAGGGGAGAAGAGATGTCAGAGAAAGCCATGCATACCACGGATGTAAAGAAAATGTTTTATTTAAAGAGTTAAATACCATCACCAGAATGAATTTGATTTACAGTAGTTGGTGTTCGTCACAGGACTAATCTGCCCTTTGTTTTGTTTTTTTTTCCCCCAACTGGAATTCCCTTTACGTTTAAAACATAGTATGTACAGGGCAGCTGTGGTCACCGGGAAAGTGCTGTTTACATGACTAAACCACAAGTTGAGGTGCAGACATGTGAAACTTAGAAAAAAAAAACCCACCAACTTTTAAATAAATACTGCATAATGACAAGTATGTACAAAGATCCCATACGGTCATATCTTTCTTATTAAAATTAGAAATAATTTTTATATAGGAATATGCACAAAAGATTATGTGACTGCCTCTTGGGGTGAGGAAGATGGTAAACGTTTCTTCTAAGGGAGAGCACAGATGCGAGGGTCTATCAAATCCATTGTGCTGGTACACAGATGTCTCAGTTACCCCAATAGTTCTTGACTCCTTCTCTTAGCAACTTGACCTGGGTCCATTGCAGATGACGAGACATAGCTGTCTCGGAGTATTTCATATTGCACCACATAGAGAAAAGGCATTTCTAGTGATACTCATTGTAACTTTTGCACCATTTCAAACATGATCGTTTTTAATGGTTAGCACTGAACTAAAAAAAAAAAAAAAATACAAACGAACCCCAAAAGTCAAAGAAAAAGCATTTTAGTGTGCATGGCCTTTACTTTAAAGTTAAGCAGAAGGGGTGTGGGTTTCCCAAGTTGCTGCAATCCACTCAAATCAACTGATAAGAAAATGCTATCAAAGTTTACATAAAGATCCTAAAAGTGTGGGGGTTTCCTTACATCCACCACCAGTGACTCCTCCACGAAGCAGGGAACGGAGGAGAAATCTGACCTTGCAGCGCCACCCAATGGTAAGAACAGCCTGGAAGAACAGAGGGGGTGGGTTTCTTACATGAGGGGAGTTGCCTTTGAGGCTATTGGTGATGGCACGAAAGACGGGCTAGTAGACATCACCACTTCTTTCTTGTCACCTAAAAATTGGAGCTTGAAAATCAATGTTGCAAATTTATGCTGACTCCATTCTTTAGAAATACCGTTTGTGAAAAAATTGACTTTACCATAGAAAAATGAATGCATCAACAGCCCAGTGTTTTACGGTTCCCACACTGTCAACAGTGGAAACTGGCTAAACGAATCGCTTTAATCAATTGAAAAAGGAACCCAAAGCTCAGACTATCTAGAAATAATACTTTAACTCCTGTATGGAGAATGCTGGTGCTCAAAATAAATTGAGAAGACATTACAATGGCCATATGATTTTTGAATTTTTCCTGAATTTTTGAAGGTGAAAAAAATTACCATGCACTGTACAGTAAAATTGCAAAAGTTCAAATATCATCTTTATCAAATACATGCCGACTGACTTTAATGTACTCCCAAGTCATGTTGCAAAATCCTTTTCAACATGCTTGAAATAAAGCTCTGAATTGGTTGCTTCATGTGCCCGCCCCCCTTTGGAAATTCAGAAGCATCTACCACTCTGAATCATACATGGGGCACCAAAAAATGGTCATTTTTTTTTTTTTTGATCTTCCAGTATCAGGTTCATTCTGCTATGGAGAAGTAAAAGAAAAAATTAAAATGGGAAGAAGAGGAAATGTGAGGTTAGAGTAGAGGAAGAGAGATGTGAACAATCTGCACATAATATTGACCTTTATAAGATTTGTATATTTAACATGGAAATAAATCGAGTATATTATATGCATTTGTCACATAAAGGGGATTTTAAGTATCTTTGAGAAAGGGTTTTCCTTTGTAATGTCTGCCAAAACACAGACTGTGATGAAAGACTTAACACGGCGTGACTTTGTTTCACCGTGTGGCATTCTCTCCCCCTTTTAAAACCATGCACTAGTGAAATTTATTTTTAAAAATAATATAAATTGTTGAAAATGGCTGATTTTTATTTTTATTTTTATTTTTTTGCAAGTTGCAGCCCCAAGAAAATAATTTTAATTATTCAGCTAATCTGTGTCCATGCAAAAAAAAAAAAGAAAAGAAAAAAGAAAAAGGTCTCTGTAATTTCATTCGGTACAGTGTAGCCACAGAGCTCGTGTCTTCAGAGTTCCGCCCATCATCTCGGCTGTGGTGACGGACGGGCCTGCGATTCGCTGGACTGCTCCCGGTCACTGTCCAGGGGGTGGGAGAAGGCCTTCCGACCACCTCTTGGGTCCCCTGCTCTCTCCCCCCCCCCCCCCCCCCCCCCCCCCCCCCCCCCCCCCCCCCCCCCCCCCCCGCGACGCTTGCTGGGACTCCTCTCCTGGGCCCTGGTCCATGGCTTCCTAGCCGGCTAGCCCCAGTTCTGTGGCATACCAGGGCTTCGGGAGTCAGAGAAATGAAGAAAAAGGAACGGTTAAAAATATAAAGGTGCCATCGAAAAGGCCAACGGTTGCATGAAACGGGCTGATTCTTTAGGTTATTATCCATGGCTTCAGATTGGACCAAAAATTCGAGTGTCGTTGGACTTCGAACCTGATAGTTTTTCCAAGCTCTGCTCCGTCACCTGAGGGCCTTCGGTAGGGCACAATGTGTGCGACTTCCTCTGAGAACACAGGATCACTTGGTATCCCTAGAAACAGGCTCAGAAGACACAACACTAAGCATGCAGTGTTACCAGGGTTTGCGACCTGCGGTTTGTTGTGTTGTGGTGGTTGTTTTTTGTAACGCTGGTTGCTATGACAACAGTTTGACAGCTGCTATGAACGAGAGTAAGAAGGTCCCGTTGAACTTTCCAGGGATGACTGGGAAGCTCTTCTTGTCAGAGGGGCCAAGGTCGGGTCTACGAGGGATGAAGGGGGGAAGAGTTTGAACCATCCAATAACCATATTGGACAGCTCCAGTTCATCTAAAAGTATCTGGGCCACTCCCATGAAGGATTTGTGATCCATGCGGCCGTAGTCGCCCCAGACAATGATCTGTTAGAGCAAAACAAAAGGGAGAGGCCAATCAGTATCGCGATGTCACAGCAATCGGTCAAGACCAACCTAGGGCCCACAGGGGAATAGCCATCCGTCAGAGGAGTGACATCAAACCTCAGGTTCCAGGAGCTTCTAATGAGTTGCTGGGGAAGAAGTCCAGGGTATCCACAGAGGTGACAGAGTACAAAGGACCTGCCAGAACTTTCCTGGCGTGACCTTTCCAAAGCAGACTGCCAGGCCTTTGCTCTGAGGCATCGCTGAGGGCGTCTGCAGTGCCCACTTTATGTGAGGAGTTCAACGCCCAGCCTTGGCTCCACCCAGGGCACGCCTATCAAGTGGAAGGGCTCTCTTTAATGGCTGTTTTTAATCCCAGCCACCTGCTGGGATCCAAAGGTCTATCGGAAAAGCCATACTGGTATGAAGCACATAAACGCTTTTGGGAGGCTGGATTTCTCTGGGACAGGGATATGCAGGCTGGCCGAGGAGTCAATGGAAAGGAAACCACCGTGTGGACTAGAGTTGAAAAGAATGGGTGACGGTTTTAAACTTGCAAAGCTTTCCATCAGTGAGAACCAGAGAGCGTGCTGGTTTTCCAAAAAAAAAAAAAAAAGAATAAAGGATGTTGAGAATAAGGTCTGACTCCCTATCAAAATACTTTCTTAGGCAGGGAAGGAATGAAAATCCAGGAAATACCTGTAAAACTTTTCCTTGCGGGCTCTCTTCAAATGATAATAGCTGCTGGTACAGGGGTTCCAGCGTTTTTCTTGCCACTTTTGTTTTCTTTTTGGCTATGCAGACTCCGTTGTCTAACAGATACACCTTGACGTACGGTGCTTAGGGAAGAAAACACAGAGGCGTCGTGAGGCACGTCCCCGCTGGCTGGAATAAGCCCCGCCCACTCAGGTGTGCCCGCCTATGCTGGGAGGGCGTCCACGTGCTGTTGAGCTCCTTAGCTACACCATGATGAGGATCAGCTGGCCCAGGAGTTTTAGGGGTAGTTGCCACAGCCTGTGGGCCGAAGATGACGTGTCCTCCCGTCAGCTGAGCACGGTCCAGATGCCATAAGGTGAAAGGCCGCCAGCCTCGAGGGGCAGTTAAGGGAGGGGTCGTACTCAGCGCTGACCTCCCGACCTCCCATTTCATTACACACACCAAGATCGATTATTTGCTCCCACACCACCACCACCGATCGTGGTGTGCGCGTTGGACGTGATGGCGTGTCATGCCATCTGTTCAACTGAGCTGGGCCCGTGGCAACTCCTTAGGAAGGGCAGGGCTTGAATTTGTCTGCCAAAGACAGCTAGTGAGAACTACGTCCCTGCACGTAGAAAGCATGAGCTTCTAAAGAACAGAGTGAGTCGGCGAGTTCCGAGAGTTCTATAAACAGAGCAGCCTTAATCGCCGCTGCAAGGCTGGGTTGTGGCCCAATCTTTTGAACGATTACTTGAAACTTCAGCAGGGACAGAGTTTCAAAATGTTAAGGGAATCAGGGCAGGTGCTGTGGTAAGAAACCAAATTTCAGAATCTTCCCTCATTGCTCTGCATATCATTTTTTTCTCTTTTTTCAGTTTCCAATGTTCTTTTGGTGCTCATCATTATTAACATCTCATTTACCCCCACCTTCTCTGCCATATCCCTAAGGGGATTTACCGATTCTGGATTTCAGATGCATTGTATTATACAGGAATATATACAGGAGTATTACAGGAAAACACAAACAAACAAAGAGGAAAAAAAAAGAAACTAACAAGAATAACAGTAAAACACAGGAAAAACCCAGTAGAAAAGAAAACACAAAATACTACATTGCACTTCATTTTCTATGGCTTCCCACATGTTAGGTTTTCAGGACACTTGGGCAGGAAGTATGTGGCATCAGGATAAAAAGTTATAATAGGGCCTCTTTCTCCTGAAGACGGGACAGGAAGAAAGCACACGTCTTGGAATGAAAATGTCCGGCCCCTGTAGACTTAAGCTGTTTTTAAGACTGTGTCTATGTGAACCCTAAGACTCCCCAAGGCGAAGAAGGCAGGTCTGGATAAACTTAGGAACAAAACGAATCACCCACCAGCCGGCAAGAAACAAAAGACATGGTTGCTACCTACAGGAGAAGATGGAGCGATTTCTGGTGAGGCTTATTTTGCAGTACTTTCTAGAACATACGTACTTATCGAACGACTAAAGTGTGTGCCTACCACACCACCCCCACAAAATGCTCACTCAGGAGAAACATAAGAATGATTCTTGCCCCCAAACCAGGCCTGTAATCGACTCATCTGCTTGCCTCCATATACGGAGCACAGACTGAAGCGCTGGCTACAAAGTCCAGTCTCTAACTGGGAAGCGTGGATTATGAATAACCACGGGGTGGGGGTGGGGTGTGGGGGGGGGGAGATCTGTTTACCTGGCAGTGTCTTGGAACCTGGTTTGACAACAAGGCCACGGGCCCGAATGATTTCCACCTCCAGCTGTCCTTTTTTGTCCATCATGCCGACTTGAATGTCACCTAGGGCGCGTGGGAAAGACAAATGCTCCTTAGCATTTTGACACAGTGAGAGGCCTCTTACGCCAAAGACCTGGGCTTAATAACCTTTCATTACTTCCCACCCATTTTCTAAACTGTAAATGTATTCCACACTTTGTGTGAATACCATGTGACGTCAAACAGAACAAAAATTAGTTGAAAACGTCTCGTTGTGGAGCTGTAAGCTACTTCATTTTTGTGGATGGCGGTAAAGGCTCTGGGAGAGGTAGAGTATAACGCTGTGCAATAGAAAGAAGAGAGTCAGGAGAGAGAAGACAGTCTTACCCATGGCCGGTGTGGCCAACGTCTGGCGACCCACAAGCTGGGCAGGACCAAGGCCGTCCAAAAAATCACTGAACTGGCTATCAGAGGCCAAGCGGACACCAGGGAAAATCAGACTAGAAGCAAAACAACAAATGAGATTTCAGCTTTCTGCCCTTGCTGTCAGGCAAGCGCAAGTTTCACCTCTGGTCTCCTTGCTGAGACAGAACATTCTGCACCATGGCTTTATCACTGACAGTTACTGAATCCCAATCCCCACTCTACCTTCTTGGCCATATTTTCTGGCCGACCCTGTCCACCCCCCACAGCTCTGTCCCACACAATGCAGGCTGCTGGTGCATGCGTGCACGCATGCTGTTCTTTTCCTTGGCTCGGAGGCAGGGGCTGTGATGTCTACCACTGATGGTCAGTGCTCCGTGAGCACTCACTACATACCACGTGGCTGATTTCATTTGACAGATGAAGATGTTCTGGATCATCTCCCTCCAACCCCAAATCCCCCCAAACTCACTGGCATCAGGTAAATGCCAATTCACCGGGAACCCAGCAGGACACACACAATTTTTCCTCTGTGAAAAAATAAATTCCCAGGGCTGAGCCCCGGTGGCGTAGTGGTTGTGCGCGGGACTGCGGCCCACTGGGTTGGAGGTTCAAATCCAGCAGCCTTCTACTGCCAACACCAGAGGGCAGTGATGCCCCCAAAACAAAAAATAAATAACTAAATAAATTCCCTTTCCTGCCCCAGCTTCCTCTCTGGCTGCCTCCTCATTCTCTCTCTCTCCCCTTTAGAGGGAAATTCCTTGATGAGGTTGTCTCTGTGCTGTCTTCCATTTCTCCCCTCTCATTCCTTTTCGAAACTTTAAATGACCTTTTCGTCGGCACCATTCCGCCAGTTTCTCTAATCAAAATCCTTGAAGTCCCACAGTGCTGAATGCACGGTCAGCCCTTCCTGACTTGACACCAAAACAGCTGCTTGAGCAACCAAGCCTTTCATCTTCCCTAAACCACTTTCTCCATCTGTTCTGGACTCCTGGTTTTCTTCTTTGGACACTCCGCCTCAGTCTTTCTTGCTTCATGAAGTCCCTCTTCTCACTGTAGGCACCTGGAAAATGTGTTCTGCACTGAGCCTCTTCTATTGCTCTCCCATTAAAAAACAAACAACAGTAAAATACAGTTCTGTCCTCTTCAAAGGATGCCTCATCTGAATAAATGGGAACTTTAATTTTCAACGGCTCGACCTGGGCATTATCTTTCCTGTCGCCTTTCTTTCTCTTTTGGTGGTCGTTTTGCACTCACACTGAACTCGCTGCCAGTGAGTGGATTCAGACTCACTACGACCCCATAGAAGAGAGGAGAGCCCCTGTGATTTTCAGAGACTGTCCATCTTCATGGAAATAGAGGCTCATCTTTCTTCTGTGGAGTGACTGGTGGTTTTGAACAGGTGACCTTGCAGTTAGCAGCCTGTGGTTAGTTGCTACTAACTTGATCCTGACTCTTGGTAATCCTCTGTGTTAAAGAGTAGCACTGGTTGGTGTCTAGGGCTTCCTGGGCTATGATTTTAATGAAAGCCAGTCACCATTTTCTTCTGTGGTACTGGTGGCTGACCTCCAAACAAGTTGCATCGGCAGCTGAAGGCAACCCATCTGCTTCACCCTGTGACTTTTCCTCCCATTGTCTGTATGAAATGCAGCCATTCATCTTATAGGTGCTACTGTCAAACTACAAACATAATTGGACTCCCTGATGCTAACACTCAGGCCCATTACCTAGCTTCTGAAATTACTCCAACAGCCTTCTGACTGGTCACCCTGTTGCTACCTTCTCCCTCTCCATGACAACAGTCACAGCGATGAGTGAACACTGATGTCACACCAGGTCAGTTCTCTGTTCCAAACCCTTCAAGCGCTCACATACCACTTGGGGCAAAAAGCACAGTCCTTGCAGTGACTTATAATGCCATATAAGAGGCACCCCACGTGCCCCCATACCTCATTCCAAATATGTTAGCATTCTCCCCTCTTCACTCCCCTCCATTTAATGCTTTTACATACCCGGATGACCCACCCACTTCCTACTGTTCTCTACTCCACTGTGCATGTCAGCCGACTCGGACTCATGGCAATACCATGTATGTCCCCGCAGACCTGTGTGCACGGGGGGTGGGGGGAGTCACTGGCTGATGTTTTGGAAGAAGATCACCAGGTCTATTCTTATAGGTGCCTCTGACTGGGCTAGAACCTCTCACCTTTTTGGTTAGAAGCCAAGTGGATTAACTCTTTCCCCTAAGAACTCCTTTCCCTGTCTCTATATGAAACCAACCCCCACCCTTAACATCTCTCCTCTTGCACTGTTTCTCTCAAAAGATTCTCAAAGGGAAATGAGAACTTATTAATACATATTTTACAAAATTCCATGTTCATATACATTTTGATGATTTGTTTTATTTGTTGTCTATCTTCCCCACTAGAATGTTTGTACTCAACAAATCTTGTGAAGTGCCACCAAGCCATCAATTAAAATATAATTCACACAAGCTTATGTAGTTCTCAAATATAACATACAATGTTTCCTTCCTAGCCCCAAACAGATGAGAATCTATAGTCCAAAGTCCATGGACTTGACCACCAACTAATAGTGTCTCCTGTCCTTGACTCACAGTACCTGGCACCTAGACAGTCTGGTGAAGACTTGTTGAATAAACTTATGGCTATTTGGCTCACATCTCCAAGAAGACTATCAATGCCTACAGTTCAGAGGTTAAAGCTTAAACCCTTCTGATAGTTCCAGCACAACGGTTCTCAACCTTCCTCACGCTGCAACCCTAACATCTTGTGGTGACCCCCCAACCATTAAATCATTTTTGATGCTCCTTCATCACTGCCATTTTGCTCCTGTTATGAATTGGGCAACCCAGGTTGAAGACCGCTGCTCCCGCAGTATCTCTGAAAGCACATGGTGCTTTACCATCAGGTGTTCAATAAGTACTTATTTTATACTTGACTCTCCAATTTTTTTTAAAGTTTCCTGGGTTCACATAAGATCCCATTTCTCACCCCATTGACAAATATTCAGCTAATCCACACATTTGAATCTGTTCCTATCTAAGCAGCTTAACTGTAAAAGTATGAAAACTATACTTGTATTTATATGGTCTTGCTAAGGTCAATTTTCCTTAGGACACTCATGAGTCTATGCCAGCAACTTCTATGGCCTCACATGGGTGACTTGGTCCCTCCTGCATGTTACCTTTAGATTTCGTGCCACCATGCTGATGATGGGGGCAGGGTCACTACTCCACTTTCCTCTCTCAGGGTTCTTCCTACATCTCTCCATGGGTCACAGGCTGCTTGTGATTGCCAGCTTGCTGGCAGCAGGGCTCGAAAATCTTTACAAATACTTAAAAACATAAAATATATCAGAGGCAGCTTGGATTCAGAGGACTGCTCCTTAAGGAGAAGTGAATCCGCTTTCCTTGTGGTATTATTTATTTGTGTGTGGCCATTACATTTATCTAAACATTACGACTGCATGAAAATAAGTATATTTCAGCACTCCACATTATTTTAGGAATAGTAACTCCAAGAACAAAGTTGTTTTGTTTTTTTTAAGTTGGCATTTGGGCACACAAGCGTTTATTCTTTCTGGGCCTTTCTCTGCTATTTTTCAGCAAAGACCAGCTCCTTTATTTGCATCGACTTCGAGAGGTACATTTTAGTGTCATCAATGCAAAATGCTTTCTCCCCCAGCCTCTGTCCCTTGCTATGAAAAGCCAGGCAGGCCACGCTGTTCTGAGGCAGGTGCAGAAGGGCGCTCTCGACAGGAGCTCTGCAGTGAAGAGGACAATGGTGCCACAGGGCCCGTCTCACTCACTTTCCTTCGGAGCTATAGCTGTTCATGCTGCCATCGGTGGACTCCCGGCTGGCCTGCCGAGTCATCCAGTTCCGCATTTCCACCGCCAGGCCCGTCTCCGTGCTTCTCTGCACCGTGCTGCGGAGCTTTTTACCTCCTGCTTCTGCAGAGACAGAAAAGCGGGGAGTCACGCAGAGGAGGCCACAAGCACCACCAAAGCCCCCCAAACCAGCAACAGCCCTGTGATCCGATGAAAAGGGCTGCAAAAATACAGAGGGAAGGCACATATGAAGAAGAGAGAGAGAACAGGGATTTAAGACAATTTGTCATCTTGAGCGGGATGCACATTTTCTAAAGAAAAAAAAAAGATCATCATCAAGATGCACAAAACACCCTATGATTGATTTCCATTTAAAACAGTGCTCAAATTGGTAGCAATAGGAACACGAAAGGTTCCATGGGAGTGAAACAAATCTGTTTGGATGTCATTGTGGTAGCTAAATGCCAGCTCTCCTTGCACCTGTCTTCCCTTTAGGTCATAGCAAAGGAACTACTAAGTCTTCCGACTGCTTACAAAGAGCAGGTGGGGCGCACTTCCAAACTCCTATCTTTAGCCTTTCTCCCCCCCCCCCCCCAAAAAAAAAATCTACCTCTGTAGGGTGACAAGTATTAGAAGGGAGAGAAAGTCAGTTTGGTAAGAAATTCACATTTGGGGGTAACTTTTAGAAATTTTTAAATATCCGCAAAGGGAAATGAGAAAGCTCAGCAGTACATGCCGTGTGAAAGAGCTTTACGCTTTTGGGTCAAGGAGAGTCACAGTCTTCAAGGATCTTGGAAAATTTGCATATGAGATTTATTTACAGAAGCCAATTAAGAAGACCACTCTTGGTGCTGCTGGTCACAATCGGTCCATTCTGACTCCCGACGACCCCAAGCATGCAGGGCAGGGAAGTGCGTCACCAGAGCTGTTGTCCAAGGTGCCTCTGGGTAGTACTTCGCACCTTGGGCTACTCACAGAGCTCTTAGGACACTGTATCAAGCACCTAAGATAGAGGTAAGAAGGGCTACAGGAGAGGTTAGAGGGCACCAAGAAGGACAGAAATAGAAAGACTTGAGTTTGCTTAAAAAAAAAAAAGTAGGGGGGCAGGGTGGTGGAGTGGGACCAGCCGAGAAACAAGGACAGGTATTTTAAGGATGGATGGTAGCATGAACAAAAGTACACACGAAGAATGTCCGTTAGCATTTGAAGCAGTGGTCTAATAACCCAACCACAAGCAGGAATCGTAGAGTAATTAGTACATAGAAGCTGCTCACTTTACTAGGGTCCAGAGAAGCTGAACTCTTGGAGGTATTTGTTGGAGAGAACTGAAGCAAGAGGTTATATTTATTTTTTTCCTGTCAACCCTACTTATTTACACTGACCCAGTGTCTATTTAGCTCTCTAGGAAATATCCACGCGCTAAGCTCTTTTAGTGCCTGATAATAATACATTTGTTTTAGATCAATAAATGTTAGGTTTTGTCTGTGATTCATGGAAATCCGTTGACACCAATCCTGTGGGCACAGTTAGTCACCATTTTGAAGCACTGCTTTAAGTTCCACTATTATTCACTGCTCTAAAGATATATATGAAAATAAGTTATGACTTATCTATACCTCAGTTCCCTACATTAGGCTAGAAGCAGATTATTGATAATGAACATGTTGTACTGATATTAACTGTGGGGAGATATAAAGTATCCCGATTTGATAAGGGAAAGCACTTCTTTACAGAGGGACGTCAGTTACGTTACTGAAAAGAAATGATAACGTTGAAAAATCACCAATTTGCAATGTCAATTATAGGCATCAGGGGATGTTAATACTGTTACATGGAAAGTATGGAAAAGATGCGCCAACTCATCACTCCACAAATTACCTGCAGAGGTTAAAGGCGAAAAATGTACTTGAACGCTAGGAAACATTGTAACCACTGTCTTAACCAAGTATTCGTCGCCGGGCAACCATACTGCTATAAACCCTGCTAAATGAACCTATCCAGTTGGCCTGGAGCAGGGGTTCTCAAACTTCTTAAGCAGGGGGCCAGTTCACTGCCCCTCCGACCGTTGGAGGGCAGGACTATAGTTAAAAAAAAACAAACTATGAACAAATTCACTGTGGTCTTGGGATGAGTCGCTTGCCAAGCAGGACAGGCAGTGGCGACCAAAACACCGGGTGGCCAGATAAATGTCCTTGGTGGGCCACATGTGGCCCATGGAGCATAGTTTGAGGCCCCTTGGTCTAGACATAGATATAAAACATGAATTCCAATCAGGTCACTGGAACCAATGGCCAGTATAGAAGAACCCAGGGGCAGAGTAACATGTCAAATGAGACAAGGAGGAAACAACCAGGTATCCTAGACCAGTGGTCGGCGAACTGTGACTCATGAGCCATATGCTACTCTTTCGGTGTGAATGTGTGGCTCTCAAGTGACACTGAAAACATTTGAAGGTTATTATTTCATATCATGGGGATTTCATTTGTCTGGAAAAACATATCTAAGGCTGCTGAGTGATTTTAAAGTTGTTAGGAGGGACAGAATTGGCTCTTCGGACTCAAGAGTTTGCCGACCCCTGACCTAGACCACCATGGCATGTTTTTCAAACAATTAGCAGGTGCTTCTTCAAAGAGTCAACATCATGAATGCAAACAAAATGAGCAAGGGGAATTGTTCCAGATTAAAAGACATCACTGAGTGTTATGAGTGCATTCTGACTGGCTTCTAGTTTGCAAAATGAAACTCCTAAAAGCAACATATGCGTAATATATATATATATATATATATATATATATGATCATTTCCTTCTAAGAGATGCATGATGCAGTATTTAACTGAAATGTTATAACGTTGACAATTTACTTTCAAATTGGGAAAATGCAAACAGAAAAAAAATTATCACTCAAACATAAAACAAACAGGGTAAGATGTTAACCACAATGATAAAAGGATGGGGATGCAGTGTTAAGCCACAGCATTCATAAATTTAAGATGAATGATTTTGAGAGTGGTCTTAAAAAACCTTCTAAGAAATTTCACCTGATATGAAATGGAATCATGAAAGGTACTAGGCACACATGAAGCAACTAGGAGGGCCTCCCCCCGCAATCTCCGTATCGTTTTCATGCTTGACCTGCAAAGAATGCCTTTGAGAAAGAACAACGACCACAAATAAGTGAGGTGTGTAGGAGGCTATACACAGAAAATATACGCCATACAGAGGAAGTGAGGTTCCTGAAAGTTTCAAGACATGACCTTTGCAATGTCACTGTCAAAGTAACTTGAAAATCTGGTGGCTATGGAGTGATACGAACCTGCTTCCATTTGTCAAATGTGGTACAGAGTAGAACGAGTTTCTAGGCCTTTTGTTTACAGATAGTTTTTGGCTTCTTCATTATGACTCTAACAATGTCCATTTTACAGAGCAGGCATCTAAGGACCCGAGCGGTTATACAATTTCCTGCAGCCCCTATCATGAGTGACTTTATCAGAGGGTGCACGGTTTCCTGACGCTACATTCACTGCTACTCCTGAAGGCCTTTTCAGAATCTAAGCATGTGGATAACTTATTCCGCTTAGTGGTTGGGTGCTCTCCTGAGTTGGACTCTTAGTGAACAACCCATGTGACAGGACGGAGTTGCCCCATAGGGTTTTCTTGGCATATGGAAGAAGACTGCCAGGACTTCTAACCACAGAGGGGCTGGGTGGGTTTGAACTGGCAACCTACTTGTGGTACAGTGGTTACACAGATTAGCATGGACCAGGCTAGACTATTCGAACTCTGTAACTCTTAAAAAGGGGCTGTCTGCAGAGAAACAGAGCACCGTGGAGAGGGGGGGGCCGGCGTCAGATTGCCTCTCCTCACCGTCCCGTTCTGTCGCTTACAAGCTGGGGGATCTTGAGTAGTTAAGTTACTCACTTTGTTTGTGGATCAGTTTTCTGAAACTGAAATGGTGATACTGTTAACGGCTATTTCACAGAATTGTAAGGATTAACACAAGTATTTAAAGTGTGTGCACAGCATAGCATCA